>JBAIZL010000001.1:390287893-390370393 GCA_036971475.1 Prosapia bicincta
ATATATATATATATATATATATAGAGAGAGAGAGAGAGAGAGAGAGAGAGAGAGGGCGAGAGAAAGAGAGAGAGAGAGAGAGAGAGAGAAAGAGAGAGAGAGAGAGAGACAGACCGACAGAGGACATAGATAGGCAAACTGACACTCAAACCTACATAAGAGAGGTGGAAAGTTACACAGAGCAGAAGAATGAAGGAAACCTAATTCCAAAGTATTGGTTAATTTCAAAGGAGACTTTAAGTGTTATATAGTCATACTTTAGTCTATTTTGTCGTATTACTTTATAAAATTTTTTTCTGTATTAGGTATTTGTAAATAACTATATTTACTTTTGACGTACTCGAATAACAGGAATTTAAACTATAGCTTCTGTAAACAATCGAAAATTACCAATAATTATAGTTTAAAGATATACGAAATTCATGTATTTAAACATGAAAAAACAATACTACGTACCCTTTAAATCATAACAGATAGTTTAATTCTTCTCTAAATCTCATAGTAAAATAATGTTATATAACGTTTTATCACATATTTAAAAAGTTGTAAGAACTTCAAATAAAAGTTTATGACCTCTATTTTGTCATACAACCACACACACACACACACACACACACAAACAAACGCACACATACATATCCAAATTGCTACTCTTAATAGCGTAAAGTTTAATAAGTACGGAAAAAAATCAAAGTGGTTTATTTGGATAGCGGTGGCTTAATGTAGTATATATAGTTGCTATTTCTATGAAAAAAAACACTATATAAAGAATTTGAAGGAAATCTAGAGCAGTTAGAAAGAAGCATAGACCTATAACCTTCATGGTAAAAAGTATCACAGGTGACTTTAACGGAAGGTGTCCAGTTATGGAGAAACTAGAGCCTGTAAAAGAGACCTATTAATCTGCGATTTTATTGCTCGAAATGACATTCGAGACAGGTATTACGAAGTCAATTATTGATATAACCATATCTCCCTCTGGAATGTCGAATTTGATAAAAACCTGGACGGTTCTAGAAAATAAAATACTTAGCGATCATCTAAGCATAGTGGTTTAAATTACTAGCATAATTGTAACCAGCAAACATCTCACTATAGGAATAGTCGTAAGAGCTGAGGATTAAACAGACAAAAACTTGATATTCAGAAATTGGTACAGTTTCTCAAAGAAACCAAACGAATTGAATTGGTCAGAACCAGGGAAAAACTTTATAGCCATTGTGAAACACACAATCGATACTTTAATAAACGCCTGCAAAACCTCAATGCCCATGTTGGGAATAGCTAGGCATCAAAGGCAAGCTAGGTATTGGATGAGCAAGGAGATCACACAAAAAAGGGGAGATTGCCAAACCTCAAGAAGAAAGGTAAGCAGAACAAAAAGAAATCCCGAACTACAAGATAAATATAGAGAGGCAAACAAAATGCACAAAAAATTAAGAAGAGCTTAAAGCAATCCTGGGAATTTCTGATTGTAAAAATGAGAGAGAGCTACCCGTGGAATTTATCATGCCAAATTGTAACCAAGTAACTGCGGAAGCAAGAAAATATACCTGGCCTAAAGTAATCCAGACTGAGTTTAAAAAATAGATATTAATCTATTGTCTAAACAGGAAAAAGACATAAGGAATAGAGTACATGTAACTCAGTTACCAGAAAATAAATGTTTCAGCCTCACTGAGCTTGAAAAGGTAATAGGAGAGATTAATATGAATGAAGGCCTGGACTTGATGGATGCCAAATAAAATCTTGAAAAGAGATGCGAAAAGGTAGGCCTATAACCGGACGTATTAAGAACTGCTTTTAATGCTTTACAAATGTTGGAAAATTTGCTCTGTCAAGTAATGCCTAACTGTAATCCCAGGGGACAGGAAGTAGTGGTTGAAAGCTGTTCCAGTTGGAGGTTTTAGATTTTTATTAGTTACAGTCTGTACTCATGAAGTAATGCTGAACAGCCAAGCCCTGTGCCTGATTTTCGTGACATACGATTTTTTGCTGTTGCAGGGTTTGTAGATAAAAGGTCAAATCTCTAATTTTTCTTATTAATAATTAATACTTAATAACTTATTAACTTATTAAAATAAACCTATATACACAAACACACCCACACCCACACACACAGCTACACACACGCACACACATATACGTTATATACTAATATTTAATGCTATTTATGTGTAAAATGTATTTTTCAATTGCCTATTTCAAAATTAACTAAAATAAAACCTCATCTTCAATGCTAATAAATTAGGAACCTAATTTTCGTCTCACGCTATAGATAAATTCATACAAATTATTATACTATAAATTAAAACTTTGCTCGATTTCTTTTTTATTTTACATTGAAGAGAAATATTTTCTATTACTTACGTGAAATTAATTCTACAGATAGCAGCACCGTCGATGGTAACAGATGGAGGGTTTTGTTCATCAGGTGCAATCTCCGATTGACTGAAGTACGTCACGTGACCATCTGTAGTAATTACGTAATGGAGATCCTGATCACAAGGGCAAGATGAGAGTATGGTGGCTTTGGCAGTGTCTCCAGGCTGAAAGACAGATAAAATAGTTGTAATTAGAGTTAAAATATAGTTATAGTGTAGTTCTGGCTGCATTCCCTTCCTTGAATACCGTTATAGCCTTGTAAGCATAATACAGCTTTATCACTCTTATTACACCTATTAATTAACTAATAAAGTTACAATTTCAACACGTTGCTATAATATGTTATTAGTGGTTTATAAAATAATGAAATTACTATTGAACATTAGAGATAGAAATTAGAACAACAAAAACTGTACTCGTGTAACTAAGGTTTAAAGAAACGTTCAGAGAATATATCTAACGAATCGTTAGCATATAAAAAAATTAATACTAAGTAAATGGTTAAAAATAAACACACATTTTAGAGGGGAAAGAAACTTTATCCTCTTCATCATTAAAACATTAGAAATTAATTTAATCTAAGTAATTAGGGTCCGGACCAATACAATATACACAGAGGAATTTTCTTCTTAAAAACGTACCGTAATGAGGTTATACATTAATTAAGAGCATCATAAGGACACTAAAATGTATATTTGAAGGTCACTGAGTGAACTACATTGAGATTAGAGCATTAACGAAAACACACGCTGGCGCCCTTCAATAGCTTAGCCCTAACTTGCTTTTAGGAAGATTATACTACGGTGTTTCAAACTTTTAATGTACCAATTTTAATTAATTCCTAATTTCATACAATAAACAGTTAGAACAAATAGTTAATGTATTCTTGAATAAAGCGTTTTATTCAATATTGTATTGATTGTAATAGAAAATACACTACTACAATTAAAAGTCAGATCAATATCACACAATAAAGGAAATATACTATTGTAACTCTTTATTCATTTATAGCCCAACGATAAATATAACTAGAAATAAAATAATCTAGGTTTATTCATTAGGCATTATTATTTTATAGACAAATATATTCATATATTAATTCAATAGGTTGAAAAACTTAATTTATTACTGAATTTATAAAAGATCTTGATTTTCTCTCGTAAAATAGTTTATCATATAAAATGTTTTAGTGTTAAATATATCTTACTTTAGTCATTAATGAAATGATTTTATAGAGGCTTGGAAATAAGAAATCGTTATAATTACACTTATAGAGAGGGCAAAGAGAAAAACGTGGAGAGAGGGAAATAGAAATGTCGAAAAAGAGAAAGTAATTATAGAATTTAGAGAGAATTTCGAAGAGAAAAATCTACTCACTGAAATATTTGAGTAAAATATCGCAGTTTATTAATGAGCAAATTTGCTGGCGAGTAGCAACAAAAATATTCTTATTTATAAACATGGTTGTTTTGTTATAATTAAAGATCTTAATATAGTTAAAGTTAAAACGATTGTGTTTGGTGTAGCTTGTATTATAATAGGTTGGTATTTTAATATGAAGGATCTCATGAACGGATCTATTATATCTATAATATCCTCAAAAATATGTTTAAAACGCTTTTTTAACAATACTTATATTCGAAATAAACAAAGATTTAGTATTGTTGTCGGTTATGTTGGCACTATATTTATCACCTACCTTATCGAATTATAACCTATTGGTATTTATGACAAGTTATAAAATACCGTACTTTGTTACTTATTATTTTTTTGCTTTCATTTTTTAACTGTAAACTTTTGTTAATTTTAAAATTCTGATCATTATTCGCCTCTTCTTTTTCACAAATCATTAAGATAATCTTAAAATAAAAAATGCACAAAATAACATGGTAGACGGATAAAGTTCGGCCCTTGAATTATTATGAGGAATAAGTAGTAATTCTAGTCTCTAGACATAGGGTAAATTTTTGTTGACATATTTAGGGTACATAAGATAAGAAGGGTATTTGTGCATAGGAGACAGAGCTTAGCGGAATTTATATTGTCATGTTAACATGTTATCGATCCAGATACCAACAGCTTCCTGCTCATGTATAGAGTAAAATATACTGAATTTCTAAATCTATCTCTAATCTTGAGTAAGTATAACATATCAAGTTATCCATCTTAATAGCTTCTACCACTGACAATCTATCAACGTTGCTAGACCCATTCACAGCCACCACTATCGTTTAGTATTTGGTGGCATGTCAACGAAAAATAATAGTTTTTCCAGACAAATTGATCACCATGTACCTAAATTTATGTTTAAACATTTAACAATTATTTTTTTTTGTATTTGCAAAAAATTTATCTGAAATTACCAATAGTTGTTTTAGGAATGATTATGCAGTTTTTTTCTGTAAAGTTGAAAAGTCGGGTATTTTTTTCGTAAAAGTTTACCAGTGTCACCGAATTATAATAGTAATCCACTAAATGATAATTTAAAAGAACCATTTGGTTGGATCAGCCTAAATTGAGAACAAAAAATGGTTTTAAATAGTAGACCACAGATCGTTTGTAAACACAGACGGCTTCGGTTTTAACTGTTACTTAATAACTGTAATTGGAAATTTTACTGCAGCTAATGTTGTTACTAATTTTGAAATCTTTATCGGTGATGGAAAATTATCATCTTTTCTATTTCAGTAATAACAGTTATTGGTAAACAATGATTGGTAAAATATGATTGGACTATATGAAAACTAGTATTAAGAGAAAATCTAGTCCATATTGTGTAGAAAAGAGGTAAAAATATTTGCAACACCTTCGATATGGTTGGAATTATATATTTACTACTACTACCGCTCGCTTCTTGTAAGATATGAGTTTGTAACTTCACCGGCAATATTTTCTCTGTCTAGAGGGATATCTTCTAAATGCTTTTACATATCTTATTATTCTCACAATCTCGTCCTCTGTCATTGTCTTTACGTAAGTTCTTAATACCTATTGCAAAATTATCAGTATAATGATTCATATGACATTTTCTTTTAGAAAGAGCAATTTCTCATATAACTTACATTGCTGAATATTCTAACATCTTTTCAGTGTTCACTCGGCTTGTTCTCGTCTCTGTAGTCTAAGGCAGTAAAGGTCGTACCACAGCTTTGTATACCTTAACTTTAAAACAATAACTTGTTCAATGTATTTTACCTTCAGAAAACAAAATTTCTACTATTTATCCGGGGAACGTCTCTGATTCCAGTATTCCATTTTTCGTCACGTGTCCTCTTGTGTAAGTAACTGCTCATCATGCCCTCATGGAAGAATTTTCTACTGATTTATTAGTTATCTAAATTTTCGTAGCTAATAAATTTACCTTTGCTAGTTGAAATCTTAAGATAGATTAAGTTTCAGACCCTAATATATAACAACAGAAACTTGTATTCGTCTTCATTATCGGTAATGAATGTTGCTTCATCTGAACAGCACATCAATTGTTCAGCTGTAGATATCACTTACCCACTTATCCTTTATTGACGGTGTATGATTGACTTCCAGCATGGTTATTAGTTCTGTATTATAGAACTGAAATTTTGAAGAACAGCTACCAAAATAATTTTTCTTTTGAAATAGTTTTCTATTAGATATAGTTTATGGTATATAATGAGCAAACGTTTTTTCTTTAGCAATCGAAAATAAACAAAAATTATAAAAACTCACTTTCTTTGCATCTGTTTATACATATTGCAACACATAACTAGATATATTTTTCTGATAAATGTCTTCAAATTATACTGACGAAAGATTTTCAAGGGGTTCTGAATTAAAAGGATGATTATTTCACAATTACTATAATTTATAAATAATACGTTTATTGTCTTCATGAAATAAACGTTAAAATATAAAGAGAAAGTAAATGTGAAACAAGCGTGAACAGCTAGACAAGTTATACTTTGCCTTAGGCTAACTTAGGGTATATAGGAAAATTCCTAAGATAATAAAATAATCAGAACAGATTTTGTAATTACCTGAAAAGTACGCTCCATTCCCTCGATTAAAAGGTAACAAGATGACGAAGAGTTCCATTTCAGGATAGGTTCCTTTGCCAGAACGTAATGACTGTCGGTGTCCTTGCCTGCTACTGAGACTAGTTCCGCCTGGAATGTAATAAGTTCTCATTTGTAATTTCTCAGTGATATTAAGTAATAAAGTAAAACTATCTTTGAGATTAATAATGCGACTTCCTACACTTCTAGCTCTATGTAACCTACTTATTCGATACAAAATTGTGATTGTACTCTTACACACACACACTCAAACACACACACACACACACACACACACACACACACACACACACTCACACACACACACACACACACACACACACATACACACACACACACACACACACACACACACACACACACACACACACACACTCACACACACACACACACACACACACACACATACACACACACACACACACACACACACACACACACACACACACACACACACACACTCACACACACACACACACACACACACATACACACACACACACACACACACACACTCACACACACACACACACACACACACACACACATACACACACACACACACACACACACACACACACACACACACACACACACACACACACACACACACATACATACACACACACACACACACACACACACACACACACACACACACACACACACACATACACACACACACACACACACACACATACACACACACACATACATTTATATATATATATATATATAAATGGATAGATAGGCTCTAAAGGCTTACAAACCGGTTAGGCTAAGGGTGGGTTAGCCCCACAGAGTCGTCTAATGCTAGATCCTAAGTGCTAGAGATTTAAAATTTTTTAAACTTGTTATTACAACAAAATTAAGCACAGGAAAAATGTTATAATTTTTTTGGTAGTTGTAGTGAACATGATTTGCTATATATAATGATTATTTCTGCTATTAGTAGTTTACAGAATAACTAACACATACGGTTCAATACGACTCAGTGCTGCTACCTATCAAATATGCCTGAACTACAATTAGAGCACTGGAAAAGAAAAATAGACAGATACTAATTAAAATAGACAGACTGGAACTTAATATTAACATAAGTGTATGTATCGTTTTTTCTCTGTACACTTCACAAACTTTAGTTTTTTATTCATTACACTCAGAATTTAAGTATTTAAAATAGGTTCTTTAATGTTATAAAGCCTTGTTGAACAAATTCAATTACTTAGGACGTGCTATACGTAACTTTATAAAAATTTTACGTGTTTCGTAAGATTGCTTTGATGTTATTTACCTTCCATTTTAAAAGTTATAGTAGTACATATTAATGTACTTTTCCTGTAATTTTCACTCCGGAATAGATCAAGAAATAAGTTGCTAAGTCAATACATATATCAGTCTCTGTATATATTCCTCTTTCTCTCACCTTACCCCTCCCCCATACGAGTAGGTATATATATATATATATATATATATATATATATATATATATATATATATATGTGTGTGTGTGTGTGTGTGTATGTTTGTGTGTGTGTGTGTGTTAAGAAAAAAAATCCTTTCATAGACTAAGAATATAAACCAAGTTTCAAAAAACCTTTATCCATTTCACTATAGCCCAAGATTCTCTAAGTTTGTTTCACATTAAAGACACACACACACACACACACACACACACACATATATAAATTATTCTTGTATTTGTAAATTGTTTTATTTCTTATATATATATATTGTATAGTAGGCTATATTTATTATTAGGCTACCTGCAAGGTAATAACGTCACTGTCGGAGAGTATGGCGGGGACAACAAAAGTTCCTTCTCCCAGAGACATTTCTATATCTTGGCTGTAGATTGCAGTGGCGTTATCCAACACTTTCACCCTCACACGGACAGCTCTTTCTGAGCTGAGAGCTTCGACCTAAAAGTAATATAAAAGCTAATTCGTTAAAGTCAAAGATTAATTGAAATCTAGTTAAAAAGGTTAAGACGACATCTACGAAATCTTATAGACTGTGTATTTACAGAAGAAACATTGTAATTGTATAGACGTTTTTATTCAAGTTAGCAATTCCCTATTTGTATTAGTTTTAGTATATAACTATATAATATATCCTACAGATATAGGAAATATAAAACACTTATATGTATACAAACAGCATTTGGGTTTATTGTGATGCGATTTATCTGGTAAAATAGAAAACTAATAGGAAAAATATGGAATATTTCATGGTAATTTATATGAAGATGTACTTACCTTGCCAACAAAAGGCAGTCCAGGTTTATACCGTCTCCTCATCTCCGGAGCGAATCTCAACTCCACAAAATGTTCTTCGGAGATAACGAGATCGGGAGTGAGTGGGTCTTCGCTGCCTCTAGACAAGGAAACGTTAACATCGTACGTGAATAGTTGTCCTTCTACAAGAATGCCAAGCTTCCACTGGCCTTCTGCGGCGCTGCGAGCCAGCGGAGCCGAAAATTCCTGAACACCTGAAGACAGTAAGACTCGTTGAATGATGTTAGCTCATAACGTCTACGTACAATTATACGTTTATACATAAATTAAATTTTTCGAGTATTTCGAAATTTGTGCTATTTTGTTTGGTTAAAGTTGAAAGTTATTCATTATGATTTTACATTTCAATTGCAGTTCTGAGCTATATATACTGTTTTGATAGCTCTTTATGCATGGTGAAAATATGCTTTGAAGTTAATAACAAGATAAGGTATAAAGAAACATCAGGAACTTAAGTTTTATCCACAATGGATCCAGACTCTATGGTGTATAAACTAAAACTGAGTGAAAACCATGTGAGAGAATAAACCTGACTTTGAATAACTTATTTAGGTTTATTACGAAATTACTATTATTAAATGCCAATATTATATTAGTAATATTAAATATCTATCATGAAATAATTTATACATTTTATGTTATAGATATAATTATATAGTCTTACGTGCTTCTATACTCAGAGCACTGAAAATGTAAAACCCGATAAAACGGTTGGATATTTTGTATTAAGTCAACGGTTGGAAGTAAATACATACTGAAACCGATCTATCATTCTTATACAAACTTGTAACTAGTGCTGACAGTTCCCTGAGTTGATAAGCTTTTATTAAATACAGCTAGTGATCGGTTCCTCTCAGGTCATCATTTAAAAAAAATTAAAAAAGGTCATTGATAAACGTTTGGATATCAGCTCGTTTAAATATTATAACAAACATTTTAAATGTAATCTGTAACATGATAGATAATTTCTGATTGAAATTCCGTATATTACATGAATATTTGTTGTGTATTTAATGTAGAATCGACCTTGATTAAAAGAAATTTTTGTTTTTTGTAAATGTTTCATTAACAGAGCTAGCAGGAAGTTCCCAACAATGTTCTAAAAGCACAGTGATGGGGATATTTTTGAATCATGTGTTAAGTTTTCGTGGGAAGAAGTGTAGTTCATTCCCTCGTGACGCGCCTAAGAGGGATCCCAAATGGGCCTGCATTCGTCAAAATTTCGGTTGAAACTTTTAATAATGTAATTTTCTAAATTCATTACAAAAATTAAATGTTATTGGTGGATTTGCTACCTTTAGATTATTGTTTTCAAAATTTAAATAAGTTTAAAACCCCCACGATCCACTTTGCAAAATACAGGGGGCGGGGTTGCACAACGAGCACATAATATAGAATCAAAGGGTCTTTGGGTTCAATAAATATTAAAATAAGAAGATTTTTCATATGAGTATGTTATTCTTGAAGAGGTAGTTTACAATCTAATCTCTTTATTAATTTCACCAAAAGTTGTAGGTTTCATTTGCATAATTTTGTTTTCTTAATGTAAATGTATTTTTTAAAGTATACTATTTGAAGGAATATTCTTAATGATCTCATACATTCATATTTTTTCTTTCTTGTTATTTTTATAGGAATATTCTCTCTAATTTAGTTTTGTAATACGATAGGTGATTGACACCAAAGAGAATACAGGTGTAGGTATAAATTTAAAATTAAATAACATGATGATATGAGGAAGAATGGAAGTAATGTAAATACACACACACACACACACACACACACACACACACACACACACACACACACACACACACACACACACACACACACTCACTCACACACACACACACTCACACACACACACACACACACACACACACACACACACACACACACACACACTCACACACACACACACACACACACACACTCACTCACACACACACACACACACACACACACTCACACACACACACACACACACACACACACACACACACACACACACACATATATATATATATATATATATATATATATATATATATAACCCAAGAACAGGTATTGGCAAATGTGATTAAGAACGTGAACATCCATTATTAGACTCATGAAAATTGTGAAAAGTGACAAGGGAAAATAATTCTGGTAAATTAGTTATGGAATTATTCAAGTTGTACATACTAAATTAATTTACAAAAGTAGAATGTTAAAAGTTACTTTCAATTATTTACTATGAAAAATGAATAAGTATGTTCTACTATATCAATAAACTCTTAAAACAAATAAAAACATACACAAAACTCACACACACACACACACACACACACACACACACACACACACACACACACACACACTCACTCACACACACACACACACACACACACACACACACACACACACACACACACACACACACACACACACACACACACACACACACACACACACACACACACACACACACACACACACACACACACACACACACACACACACACATATATATATAACCCAAGAACAGGTATTGGCAAATGTGATTAAGAACGTGAACATCCATTATTACACTCATGAAAATTGTGAAAAGTGACAATGGAAAATAATTCTGGTAAATTAGTTATGGAATTATTCAAGTTGTACATACTAAATTAATTTACAAAAGTAGAATGTTAAAAGTTACTTTCAATTATTTACTATGAAAAATGAATAAGTATGTTCTACTATAGCAATAAACTCTTAAAACAAATAAAAATATACACAAAACTCATAAATTACTCATTTATTGACTCATATGCGTTACAATGACAAAGCCATCATCATCAGTGATTGTTACTACTATAAAACTGTAACTTACTTACTGTTGTTGTAATTTAGAGTTTATAGTAATAACACTCACTGATGAAGATGACTTTGTCATTGAAACGCGTATGAGTCAATAAATGATTAATTTTTGGGTTTTGTGTATGTTTTTTTTGTTTTAACATAACCTCACGAGCTAAGCTCAAAGAATAGTTGTAGCATTAAACTCTTAATTTTTATCTTTACGTTATTATAACACGTAACGGTAACGATACGTAGAAGAAACCTTATTTTTTGAGTCACGTTCAAAATAAGTTTAGTCACGTAACCATTAACGTCAGCACAATATAGCCTGTACTAACGTCAACGCTATATAACCATTAGCTTCAGAGTCAACCTCTGTTACCTTCAGCATCACAGTTACTGACCACCAGCGTCACATTATCACTAACGTTAAAGTCACCTCGGTGTTTACTCTCTAGTAAGTGTCGTCGTTACTTACTTTTAGTCTGCCTTATAGATTAAGAAAGGCGACAGATTAACATGAACGTCAAGTTTAAACTAACATCAGCGCGAAGATAATATTAAGTCAGCATGACATCAACTTTAACAGTAACGGTAAATAATAATAGCGTCACATGAAACCAAATGTCAGTCTTACGTTAGTGTTGATAAACCAAATCACTATAACATTACCGGTGTGACAAAAGCGTTTACGTCACGGTCGCATTGAATTATTATCAGCGCCATTGAACCTGTAGAAGCGAGACACACTAAGTCATACAAGTGTAGTTTGTGATATATATATATATATATATATATATATATATATATATATATATATATATATATATATTAAAACAACATAGGTTATTCAAATACAAGAATATTTATTATTTTATATCCAAAGCTTTTCGTTGGCAAACAGTGCCAACATCATCAGGAATGAAAATTACAATAATCATTATTATTAACGTATTATATATATATATATATATATATATATATATATATATATATATATATATAAAGAACTAAGTCAAAATACAAATACTAGAATTATAATTGAATTTACAATTAAATGTAATTGTAAATTAAATTATAATTCTTGTATTTGTATTTTGACTTAGCTCTTTATTAATTCACAAGAATACATATTGGGATATATATATATATATATATATATATATATATATATATATCTTTAAAATTACATATTTAAATACTCTTAATCGATAATTGTCTTCTTTCTCAAAAATCGAAATAGAGAAAAATAAGTTTAGCAGTATTAAAATTTTCGCTACCTTTTCCGAAACTAATACTGAACATTTTTATGATAAAGTTGTGCGTCAAAATATGTTTACAATTTTAGAAACGTATATAAGTGGATTATAAAATTTAAAACCTATTACATTTAGATACAAACCTATATATAGGTATATACTTTGCATGTGAGTAGAGATAAACGTAACACATGAAAAAAAACAGAATTATTCCTTTTATTTCTAGAATATAATTTTCTATATTGCATGAAAATGAAAGTATCTTTCTGTAAAGACGTATTTGATCTAGTCATTTATTTAAAAGTATGAAAATTATTTATAAACGTGATATAAAACACGTTGAAAGTTTATAAAGATTTAGGTAATAAAATTATAAAATTTATTTTGTGATCCTCCATAGGTAAAGGACGAAAATTGCGTTTTATGGGTAAGTAGTAGTATGTGAAAATTGATTTAACGTGTTGGGCTCTGAAATAATTTCTAAAGCCTCTTCTGAAAATTGGGGTGCATTCCAAATAAACTAGAAATAAAAAATAAAATATATTTGTCATACGTAACAATTAGACACATCACTTTCTTTAATCAGAGGTGATCATAATTTTACTGTAAAAGTTTTGTGGGAGACATACTATATGTTCATGTGATAATGGAGTGTAAATCAAGTAAGTTACTTAAATCAGAATATAAAAGTTTGGCAACAATCATAGAACAAAATACAAATTTACCATATTTTGATTCATTTTCTTTATACTACAATTAGTTTATAACGATGGTATGTTAAATTACAATTATTACTTGGTTAATTTCTTTGTTGATTTATTTGCTTTAACATTTTAAAATTAAAAGCAATTCAGAAATATACTTTAATGATCTCTTGCTGAAGTGAATCATTGATCTCCCGGTTAAACATTAAAAACTCTTCCTAAAACGTTTCCATGGTGTTCTAAAGTAATTTATCACAAGAAGTGGTAACTTACTTCTCTCTTTGGCAAACTGGGCAACAATTTTACTTAGTAAGAACACGAATGGTGTTTTTATAAATGCCTTTTATAACCAAATTTTCGTCATCTAAATCTGTTCTTAAATGGAGGATATTCCATCAGATTATAGGTTCTCATTATTACCCGTGTAGTAATAATTTAGTGACTCATGTTTAAGAAAAATCTGTTTTAAACCTGGATTTATTCCAAGACTGATTTGCTTCATTGTGCAATGCCTACCACTTAGTCACAGAGTTGCACTCTAGCTTATAACCACTTTACGATAGACATATTTCATGTCTATCAATGATTCTTGTTCTAGATATTCTGGAACTTAAGGTAAGATTACTGGACAGTCCAGAAATGCGTTTGAGAACTCTCAAGATGGCAGTGACCAATGATGTCACACATTTACGGCTCTCGCGGTCTGGGTAGCTTTTCGCAGTGTATGTTTCTAATGCTATTAAAATAGACTTGAAATACTTGGTGAGTATGACTTAATAATAAACTATAAATGAATAAAAACACATCAATAAAATAATAAAATAAATTAACTCGCAATTGTTACAAGTTTAAAAAAAAACATATAACTTCAAAATAGTACAAAATATTTCCTTCAGATGTCGTATCGTTATTGAATGTGCTATATTATTGTACTGCCCCTTAAATGTAAGCTGTAAGATTTTATAGTTGCAAAATTAAAAAATCAATCGCCGGAACTTATATAAGCTACTACTCTCAAAGATGTGTCTAATACAAAGCAAGGAACATTTAGTATTATCTACATAACATTTGAAAATGTCAATTTTTGAAAACATCTTATTTGTTCTTTAATAAACACTGTTTGAAAAAAATACGAATTTCTAGAAAATAAATTAAGGTAAGTGCAATATCTTTCATATACCGTCCTTAAAATTCTATAGACTTGCTTAGTGTGTGCATATAATGTAACGTGAAATATTCAAACTTATTCTTTTATATATAATGAATGAATTATACTTATAAATTATCGAAGATAAACTCTTAAAATTATAACAATGTAACACAGTTATAACAAAAATAAATACATCGATAGAGCAGGAAAGACACAAAAGTGAAGACACGTAGTTTAGAAAATGCTTGAATCTCCTTCAACTGAAATGAGAGCTTATTCTGTAAGCAAGGGTCTTACCTACATTTACAATTAACACAATAAAAAAAATCACTCGCAATAATTCATGTTATTTGTTCGGCTTGGTTCAATGCCAAATTAATCTCTAAAGTTTAGATTTGGTGTAGTTACATTCAGTTTGGTTTTTCTCTTATAAAACCTATAAGGTGCGACGAAGAATCGTGTGCCTTGACAATATACCTACTCTACTGACTCGTATGAAGAATTATGCTTAAATTATAACCGTATAAGAAATATATTACACCTTACCTTGATTAAGTGCGACCTCTTCCCAAACTGAAACCATAGATCCCATTGGGTCGGAAATGAAGACGTTTCCGGTTACACCCGAAGCCAGGTTGAGGTCATGGTTAAGTGCCAGCACTTTAAAATGAACTGAAAATATTTTAAAAACGTGTATTTAGTAAAGTAGTATATTATTCCTTAAAGTATTTTGTTTGTTTTTTTAATGTCATAATAAAGAACCTTTTTTATACTCAAAGGGAACACGTCACACGCATGATATTTTGATTAAATTCCTGGATAAATTGAATTTTGTAACATAATAATAATAGAGAATTGTAATAATAACAGAGTATAGAATAATAATAAATAACAATAGAGAATAATAATATAAAACTAAGCTATTCTCGTTGGTTAAAAGTGAAATTCCAAAGATTAAGAAGAAATTATTGAGAGTGTTTTTTTTTCTTTTGCAAATCAATAAGAAATTTTCTCATTTTACGACAAGACTTTTATAAACAACCTGTATAATAAAATATTTTGCTTCATAGGTTTTGATCGTAGCATAGCATTTAGTAAGAATATTAAAGTTTTAATAACAGATTAGGTTGTGGAAGAACAAATTATTATGGAGGAGACTTACACATTTACAGTAAACATATTTACAAGAAATTATAATACTATAAACTTTCATTTTTAATACGATGGTTTTGTTTCTATTATAGCCCGCATATTTGTTGACATTACATAAACAACAATAATATAACGAATGTTATGTATTGTTTGACATATTATACTTTTAATACCATAGAATATGATTGTCTTACGACTTAATAAGTATTATTAATAATTACGATAGTAATTAATATTAGCAATATTTTACTAACTCTGTAAAAACGAGTTCAGATTGTATTTCAGGACATACGTACAGTAAGGAGCAATGCATTGGACTAATAGAACCTGGTGCTCTGTTGAGCTTATACTTACTTCAGGTGAGAGATAAAGGAAAATACTCACAGCCGAGTTAGATTTCCGTTACTCTATTTGGTCTAAAGGCTGAATGGATAATTCGCTTTCAAAGGAAATTTGCAAAGAAAATTTAGTATTAATTTAATAACTATTTGTTAATTTATGCTATACATCACACCGGACTTAAGATGCTAAAGTCAAGGGTGTCAAATATCATTTAAGTTATAGTTTATTCATTTATAATTTGGCGAAAAATATTATTATTAAGCCTATAATTTAGTTCGGACGTCTTAGAAATATTGTATTTAGATTATTACCATAAATATTTTCTGTTTCCTTTTCTCCTTTTACCATAAATATTTATAATTTCACATCGTGCATTACTTGTAAATAGCTTCACTCCAAAGGCTTATATATAACTATTTAAAATATAGGCTATATAATGTGTGTATATATATATATATATATATATATATATATATATATATATATACAGTGTATACATTTGAGGATAATTGAGTCTATTTGCATTACCTATATAAGTCTATCACCACAATGCTCAAATATTGCATAATAGGTTCTAAACATTTGCGAAATGAGACATACACACTTTTTTTATCCCTGGTATGGGCACGCAGAACCGTCTAGGCCTTGTGCCCGGACAACCTTTAGTGAGCAGCCACCCTCTCTCTTGCTCACGCGGTTAGTATCCCAACCAAAACTGAATAACTGGTTTGTCTGTGTACCAGAATGATAAACTATTCCCATAGAAAATCAGGGATGAAAAAAGCTAGCAAGAAAAAATCTCTGGTAAGAAAAACCCACCGACAGATCATGCAGGAACCCCAGGGGTATAAGGAGGGCTATTACCTCTCAAATAGCCTGTTAGTGAGGCTATGGTGTGGAATGCATAAGTATGTTCCGAAATGTTTCTGTGCTGCATTCAATCAAAATCTAGCAAAACTTCAGTTACAGCACTGGCAGGAGAATATACATGTTGCAACATCTATTTCTGGTCTTAACTAGAAATAATTAGAAAAAAGACAAGAAAAAAATAGAGTTGGTCCATTCGGATCCTAACCGGCTTATAAGGTTATTTGAGTGTTCGGAAGCTCCATAAATTTTAGTCTGTGGTTATTATTAGGTTTGGTGTTGTTAAATAACACTTTTTGGTATTACTAATAATGAAGTTTTACAAATAAATTCCTATTTTCAAGACTGTAACTTCTCTTTCTAATTTTTGTATGTTTGATGAAATATTTATATTATTTCTTATTTCTCTTGTGCTATTACTATTACCGCACACTAGACGACTTGTAAGTAGCAATACCAGTAACAATTGATACATTTGTTTCTTATACAAAAAACAATTAAATGCAAAGTTAAAATTTAAAGTTAAAAGCAAAGATTAGGGCTAGTTCCGATAACTACACTAGAGCACAGCACCTTGCGGGATAGATTTAAATTCAAATTAGAGTAAACAGGTTTACGAAAAAGTCAGATCACAGTGGACTTCAAGAGACGAAAAGCACTGCTATAAGGTAATATTCGTAGCCGTCCAGTAAATTGTTGTTATCTTAGTTCGGGACATGAAGTATATAAAAGTATATATGTATATTATAAAATAAAGTACGAGGCTTTAGATTAAATTTAGTTAGTTGCTAAAATAATCATCTGTAGAATTAAGCAAGGAAAAACACAAATAGTTGTTCTAGTGCGGACAAAGCAGGCACCATGTCATTATCCTTTTCCAGGAAAGCTATAAGTTGAGTCCGGCAACCATAGACAATAGAGAACAGTCCATAGTGATTAAGACGGGAAATCCAGCGGTATAGCCTGGGAAAATAACCGTGTACCGTTAGGCTTAGCTAATTGTAAAACTGTGGGAAACTTACAAAGAACGTCTTGGTAGTAGTGGGAATGATTAGATTTTGAATAAAAACTAAATGATCAGGAGTTTAATGGAAGTTTTGAGAGGAGTCTCAGAGTAAGACAGGTTGGTGGTGTCAAGGATGGAAGTGTTGTAAAGGGAGGATTTTGTTAAATTAAGTGAAGAGTTTTTTTTTTATAAGTAAAATTTAGAAAAGTGCGACGTACAAGTTTTTTTTGAAATATAAAGTAAACTTTTTGTGTGTGCCAAGTGTAAGTGCAGAAGGTAATAACCAAGGACAGGATTCCAGGTACTCTTCAGAACAATAAGTATTATTTGAATATATGTGTAGCCAACAGACATCTATCTTTTAGTTCAGAACAAATTTTAATTTCATCAAAATTTATAAAAATTATTCTAGTTTCACCATTTCTAATTTAAAAGCAAAGTTCCCGTAATAGCGACCCGAGAGCAAGAATAAAATTTTAATACTGTTTTTTTTTGTTATGATATTTTATTAGAAATCTAAAGCCTCAGAAGTCCACCTTTTATCATTGTAATATTAGTTAAGATATCAATCCTGTCACTGCAAAATATTAATATAATTTGGAATATTGGTAGAGTTATTTGAAGAGAATAAATGCAAGTGATGTTTAAAAATTGATAACATTGTTAATTCTTTATAAACCTGAAGGTGTGACATTAATAGTTCAGGTAAATAAATAACATTTGAATATAAATTTAGTTATAACAAAAGTTAAGTTATAATATATATATATATATATATATATATATATATATATATATATATATATATATATTTAATTCTACTTGAACGGGAATTACAATTTGTTCTATGAGCTTGTTAATACTATTCAAGAGTATGTTGAATATGCATCGATCCGTTAAAAAGCGTCGCAATAACGAGATCACAGGTTCTCTGTATTTACTCAGTTACAGCAGTTTGTGTGTATTTGCTAACTCAGCAAACTGATTAGATCTGTTACGTCATTAAGGATCTGCGAATAGTCTGACAACATCCGTTTATATATGTTGGCTAGCAGGAGGTAAAGCAATAACTGAGACCAGTAACTAATGACCCCAAGTCTCTAATCCGTGTGTAATTTCCCAGACTTTGTGCTCAAACGTTAGTAAGATATTATTGATAATGTTGATTATTCTCTTAATTAAAAAAAAATCATTTATAATGGTGTAGTCCTGCAATATTTTATTTTATGTATTTGAAGTGTTTTAAATATAAAAACTATTTGTATAGACTAAGTACGAGCTCGCTTGTGCAGGTGTAAGGAAACACCAGTTTATTCAAAACATATTAAAATAAAATTAATATATATGATTGTAATTGTTGAATTTTTTGTCTCCTAATTTTAATTTTATGTAATCGTTGAGTATTGACATCTTATCGTACCAATAGATAAATTACCAACACCGATATCCAACAGAAAACTATTAGATAATTTGACTTTTCCGTTTGTTGAATTTAAATTAAACACAATTAAATAAAGGATAGAATTTGTAATACTACGTTTACATAAAAACGAAGAAAATCTAGTAAATTAGAGGGAAAATGTAAAAACATGAAAGTAAATGGAATGGAATATGGTTTAAAAAAGTGTATATAATAGTATTTATGTTTTAGGCTTTATATTCAGATAGTTTATGATTCATTAACACCTTCTCTTTAATGTACTGTTATTAAAACCAGCAATAACAACATTTTAAGACACTTCATAGACAACATTTATTCTAGTATACGTATGAGAGTATTTTTCATCTTATCATCGTGATTTATAATTAATTAAGAACGTTATGCAATATTTATTTTCACTGCAGGCTACGTAGTCCAAAAGTCTTATATTGTAAGGTTAATTTCCTACCAATTACAAAATGCTAAGGTAAAAAACCTTAAAAGTTCTAGTAATAATTGTATTTTTTATATTTTGAGATCTCGTCTTTACGAGATAAATATGTAATTAATAATTGGTTTACTATACGCCTTTTCCAATGAATAGCTAATCGAACTAAAAGTGTAATGTTTAAGTGGCTTATTATTATTGTATTTCAACCTCTACATTTCTTCTTTGCAGATACATTACTTACTTGACTGTTGTTCTTATTTAGCTCATATTATTGTTTATTATAACGCAATTGTTACAACGTTTAATCAAGGTAAAAATACAGCAGCAACGCACTGAAGCATAATTGTAGTATTTAATATTTCGCAGGGGCTCATTAAGAGAATGAAATTTTATTTAAAACGTCTGACCTAATCCGGCCACATTAAGCCGGATAGTGAGGTTGTACTGTAGGCTTACATGTAAGTTCACCCAAAAGTGTATTTTAATAATCTACCATGTATTACAATAAAATTATTTTAGAATATTGGAATTTTTTAACACTTTTGGAACAAATGAATTTTGATATTTTATTTCATTGTATAATTGAATGGAAGTAAGTGTTTTGTGACGTTCCAAAACAACGTTTCTAACCATTGTTCAAAACATTTTACTTTTTCGAGACTTCATGTGGTGATAATTTCGTTTTTACTGCCTTATTTAAAAAATAACTCAATAATGATGGGGTATTATTGGATAACAATGGTTTATTTTAGTGAAATACAACGTAGAATAAACAACATAACTTTCTGATGGTAACACTAGCTAACTGCCAGCTTATTGTGCGTTTTCGTATTATAATTAACAGCACAATCATAGAGGTTATAAACATTTCTAAATATACATTTTGCATCTACTGTTTTTAATATTATTTACGACTTTTAAATGAAAAAAAAGTTCACTTCGTTTGTTTCTTTCTTTTGCCAAATACTTCATTGCCAACTGAACTATGCTCCTCTGCCCTCTTCAACACTTCGAGCTTTCTGATATTTTTGAGATCTAACCTACTTTTAGCACATATTCATAATAAACACAAAAACGTGGATTGATTATTGTTGTTTTTTTTAAAGCTCATGTAGTTTTTTCTTGATAAAGATGTAAAAAATGAAACTCTTTAGAAATCTATGACCTTTAAACATTATGACCTTTAAAAATTTACTAATGAAGTTCTATAAAAAATAAACTTTTAAAAATGCATCAGATTTTTTTTTAAATTAGAAGACTCAATCCTAATAAATAACTGACATAGCAAAATAATTGTTCAAAACAAAATACTTAAAACATTTATTTAGTATATTTTTTGAAATACATATTTATTGGTTTACTTATGATGAATCCTAAATGAATATATTGATATTTATAAATTGGATACATTTCCTATTCATCAACTAAGTTGTACCTGTTACTCATAGCTTGCAACTTTAGGTAAATCTATCAACATAGACATATGTACAAATAGGAAAAATGTAGTGAAATAACTACAATACGTATATACGGTGAATGTAATGGATATTTTACAATACAAACATTGCATAAAACATTCTTTTTGTAACAAATACTTTTGAAATGTGTTGTGCGAGGCTTGTACTGAAAAATAGTCGTTTTTGCAATTTCGTTTCTTCCTCTCAATTGTTGTCTGAGATATTGTTGTAATATTGGAGAAAAGGGGAAGATGATTAATGCCTGGATCTTTCTTTTCAGAAAGTTTCAACTTTAAACAAAGTAGTTTCCTTTAACGTAGACAGAGATGAGTGTATAGAACGACACAAACAAAACTGTTTGGTTTTAAAGAAAGTACAAAAGTTATTACATAACTCTAAAGACGTGAAAACCATATCTGAGTTGAACATATTCGAAAATATGTAAACAATGAAGATTTATTAACTGTTAACCTAACTTTGAGGTAACGGCTTTAACATTTGTGGACTAATTTTAATGACGTTTATTATTGTAATAACATTTGTTGAAAATATTTGTCAAATTTCATAGTTTTTCTGACGTTTAGTACAACGCTTTGCCGTTTTATTAAATATATGTTCCAAACATAAAATCGAATTTATATATAAACAAAAGTTAAAGAATAATTTTTTTAAAATCAATTTTGATGATTTCCAGTTCTTCGCGACACTCTAGATTAATTTTGGCTTTTACTAAAGGCCTACCTTGCACACAAACGTTTCCGTGTACTCCAGTTTCAATACAATGGAGGCTGAGGAGCCTTAGGTTATTATCCTCGGCCCGGTGTTCTACCTTCCCTATGCAATAGATCCGGGAAAGCCATTATGATGACCTGTGCAGAAGACACCGCTCTCATGTCCGTCGCGCCAAATGAGACAGACGAAACAGATAAGTTGAAGTATTGTCTGGACAACGATCAGTGCAATGAGTGCAAGCCATTAAGATAAAACTAAGGAAGTAAAACAAGCCTCATATTAAGTGACCAACTCACCCCTTAGCGAAAAAGAGGTAAAATATCAAGTTCTAATGGAAACGCTAAACTGAACTGGAAATTCCAAAAAAAGAGATGGACAAGATCGTTTTGTGGATCTGGTACAAAAGGCCAGCGTTACTAATGGTTGGTATTCCGAGTTGAGCCCTTACTGTAAATTGCTGGAATACAAGGACATGCTCAAGCCTTTATGGACATAAGGATTCTGGTGATGCACCAAATAGAGCGCTTCTAAAACATGTGACGAGGTATAGTATGGGCTCCATGGTATGTCTGCAAAACCACTATATGTAGGTGTAAGAAAAGGTACTAACACTGCAGCAGGATATCACTTAAAGCGGTTCCAGAAACACAAGATCCTCAGACCGCTATGGTTGTTTCACAGAATGCGGGAACGTAAGCGCATAAGCCTTTCGGGCTGGTTTTAAAGTGACAAAAACACATCATCAGCAGTATTGTAATATTAAGATAGGTGTCGTTCTTGCCTGACATCCCAACTATCCTCAGAAAGAAACATGCCGGATTGAACTTGTCTAAGTTGCAGCAAAAGAACACTATAAAACCTTGTTTTAACGTTTAAAATAATGATATAGAACAATAAAATCTGATTAGAAGTTTTATTCTTTTATATTTTGTTTAGAAATACATTTTGTAGACTAGATCAACACAGATTTGTTTCATTTTTACTATGTTCATTAAAAATTAACCTTGTTGTGTAACGTAAATGGTTGGTCGTATAGGGAACCTCTAGCGATTCTCGCATACTAGTAACAAGCACTCTGACGCTAGTCACCCAGGCGGTAGTCTCGAGTTTGAGGTTTGATTCGAAGAGTAGAGGTTTCCTAAGCTCAACTGGAGATAATTCCAATTGAAGGATCGATGTTTTAGTTATTTGACAAGTACGTAGAGTCGGAAGAGCCGGTACTCCTTGTCACCATCTTTCTGTTTACTCTTTTTTTCACAACACACTACCGCATGTTTATTATGCTGGTGTTGGACTCTCTTCATCCATATCTTCTTGGAATGATCTTTATTAAGACTTCAGGTGGAGTACATCACGAGGTATCCGCATCCTATATTCTACTCCATCCATGGTCTTGTACAGGTACTATGTACTGAGAACCTCTAAATTATACAAACTCATTAATTATAGAAAACATTTTAATTTAAAACTAAATTTTTAGTTACACAATCGTTAACAAATATGTAAACTACAAATTTTTAGAACAATTTAGCAGTAAGAAAAAATTGAAAATGATTTATAGGAAACGTTTAGATAGAGGTAATCGAACGATGCAAAGTAAACTAGGTGTCTTTTTAATTTCCTTCAAGGCACATCATGCAAGTTGAGACTTGTAGTCTAGTACGCTCTCGACAGATGGATCTGCTACATTCATGACCCCTCTGTTTTGTATAACGGTTTTTTCTTATTCGACAGTATCCACGCCGTGGGGGCTTTGCTCCAAGATTTTCTAAAATGAAATCGAATTTTGTGTGTGTTTCGTTTCAAGCAATTAGGTTTTATATAAGTAGTATGGTTCTTCTATTTCTATGAAGTGTTTTTATCAAACAATTTTAAAATTATAATTTTTACAAAAAATTTTTTATAAATTATAATTGTGTAACAAACTTACATGGAATTTGATTCCTGATAGGACATTCTCAAGGAAGTTATTCCTAAAGTGTTATTCGATAAAGTCATGATGTTATTCAGTTCATTAATCGGTTGGTTTACGTAAAAAATCTACATATATATATATATATATATATATATATATATATATATATATATATATATATTAATAACACTAACTATCCAAACTGTATATTTTGTAGCTATAGATGGATATATCTGTGTAGTAATGTAGTACAATATATTGCGGTAATGATAGAAAAACAAATTGATAAAGGAAAATGTTATTTCTCTCCATTATTAGCTTAGTTTAGGTTTTGGAATCTTACGTTGCTATTTTCCTTTTATTAAAAAACACTACCTACCCTAACCGTATACGTTTAACATATATTGTAACGTAGTTGTATGGTAAAGAAGCAGACCACCGCAATTCTTGAAGATTTGCATGTTAAAAGAGGGATGTTTTCTAAATAATGAACAGTTGTTTATTTTAAGTTGAAACACCTATCGCAAAATCCTGTTTTCTCTCTATTAATTATATTTGTATAACAAAACAATATAATTGGGTGCAGTTTTCCTCCATAATTATTTTATAATAGTGTGATTTATTAACTTCAGTTAAAATTTATTTTACAATAGCAAGCTAAACTTATACTTTGTGTCCATTATAACAATATCTATCCTAACCGAATTCTTTTTACCTATAAGCGAATATATTTATACTTTAGTGTAGTACCGTATATTAAAATATAATAATCTCTCAAAAACTTGAAGTGTTAATAATAAAAAAGGAAATTCGTTTATCCAATTCAAAAATAGTTTAATATAGGTTAGCAAATTTATAGTTACTTTCTAAATAATTTTTATTAAAATATACTTTCTAAAATTTTGTATCTATAATGCATTAAAATTTGTTTTTAATAACATGGTATGAAATATTGCAGTAATCTATGATGAAAACTGGAAGAAAAGTGTGATTGTAGAGTGGGAGCATGTTTGTACTACGATTTTTAAAGTACTTTATAACAAATACTTATGGTTTAAAATCACGTTTTTCTAATGTATTTTAATGCATTATATGTAAAAAAAAAATGATATTAGTTGATCTTAGTCTTATAAGTAAAGAACAAATAACGACTGAATTTTCTATAAAAGTATTCTTTATTTATTTTTGTCTGTCTCCCAGCAAATCAAACAAACTAACTTTGATTTATAACTAGGCTATCAGAAGATTCCATATATAGGTTAGTTAAATAAATTAAACGGTTAGAGAAATATTTTACTTTAATGTCAATAACAATTTATTTAATTACAAATAGTCTGCAAAAATAAAAATAGTAGGAACGTAAGACAGACGGAGAGAGAGAGAAAATTCTATAAGTTGAACAAATAAACTGAGCGATCTCTGCAAACGTCATTATGAAGAAAAGAACCAATGTTTTTTTTTAGTTTATTTAAACAGGCCAAATAAACTCTAATGAGCAAAGAACTATTAGTCTAATAACTTGTTTCGCGTTATAAAGTACAAGTTGCACAAGTAACGTTAGTTCACAATGTAGTATATCTTTTCTTTTGAAATTAATACCCTTTTCATGAATTAGAATAATAATCATTTTCAATAGAACAGATTAAACTATCTGTTTATGATCTGAAGTGTAATAAATGCAAATGGTATAGTATTAAATTAATTCTAATGCAAAACAAGAATAATACTAGTTTCAAGCTTGGTTTAATATCTCTAAAAGAATAGTATTTATTGACAAATTAGTTCCTGGTAAATTAACTAACCTACATTCGTATACCATACATGGTTTTCCGTAATTATGTTTAAAAGTACCTAAATAATTAATTTTCCCCCAACCCCTTGGATATGCCTTGAGCGCTCTAAAGGCAAGTGAATATATAAAGGAAATATACGCACGATATTCATCTTACGTTGTCAGCCCTTATAGTCAAAAGCATTCAATAAGACGGTTTTTTCTCTCTTATGTGTGTAAGGGGAGAGATGATGGAGTTTTATGGAAACAATTTGTCGTATTCATTTTACATTTACACAAATAATTTAAATATTACAAATATATAATAAAAAAACATATTTGTATTATATAAAGTTTTGTAAAAACACTAAATAATACATTTTTTTATGGAAAGGTAGAACACATTCAAGTTCTGATTTTAACGTGAATATAAAAGTACTTATTTTGTATTGAATAGAGAATAAGCCCATTGGAGATGATTAGTAAACCAACCATTGCGATAGAGAGCTACATGGCGCGTAGTTACATAACGCAAGTTAAATTTGAATGAAGATACGGATGAACGTAGACAAGTAGAAAAATATTGAAAAACAAAAAATACAGACATAGTGTATAGATAAAAGCAAGGAAGTCTATTATTGAAAAAAAATGTAACAATTGAAAATGAAATATTCACCCTTAGACATTAAGTTGATATTTTATAGTAGAACTATAATCCTTAGTTCTAATAATTATATGGATTCTATTCTGTAACATTTCCATTGTAAAAGCCTTCTGTATTAATGAAAGAAAAATAACTAGAAGTAAACTAGGCGTTTGTCAGTAATGGAGGTGTGACAGGATGCCATCTCAAGGTTAAGTTAAAGTTCGAAAAGTTAAAGTCACAAGTTGGCCAGATATCTGAAATTAATCCCAACTTTTAATATGGATATCAGAAATCCAAATACTCAATTATTTTAAAATAAATATGAAATTTGCAATCTCCTGTATTTCATTAGAAATATCTGTACGAAAATATGGAGTTGGCTCAAAGAAAAGTATCGTCAACGTCACTAACAGACCCCCTTCTCTCACTGACAGACTGCCTTCTCTCACTTACAGACTCCCTTCTCTCACTGCCAGACTCCCTTCTCTTACTAAAAGTTTACATAATAGTTTTGATAAAGTCAGTTTGATATATACCACGACCACATCATAGAGTACAGTCTATACCAGGACCACATCATTCTTATGAGTATATTATAACGTAAAGGAGAGCAATAACAAATCAGGAAGTGGGAGATATTATTAGACGGGGTTTTATAAGGATTTAGGAAAAAGGTGGCAAAGAGTAACAAACAGTAAATAATAATGACTCTACATTTTGTGAAACCTTTTGTTACACAGCAAAGAGGTTTGAGCTATAAGACGTCCAAGTGCATTCTTTGTAACAATGTAATTAAATACGAATATGTTCAAATAAGGATTCAGTTTTTAAATTGGACTCACTTACATAATATCCTTATAATTATAATAACATATTTATTATCACACTATAATTAAACTATTATGTTACATATCGTTACTTTTATTGGTATATTATTTCACTATATTTAAAAGTACTTAACTAAGTGAATAGGTAATTGCTTATTTGCTGACGCGTTTCAAAACATTCGTTCCTTCTCTACCCTACTCGAGTAGAAGGTTAGCTTCGTAAAAGGAACGAATTTTTCGAAACGCGTCAGTAAGTAAGCAATTACGTATTCACTTAGTGAAGTATTTTTTAAATATAGTTTAATCAGTGAATTCAAGATGATAATATCAAGCAACTGTATATTATTTGATTTAAGAAGAAATAAGGAAACAAAATTACAACAATTTTGGATTCTGTTTAAAAATACAATTTCTCATTTTTATTACTATATTTTAATAAACGCGTTCAAGTTATGAATGATGAATTTGTTTGGAATTTAAGTATTTATTTCCCTGTTTAGGAAGGCATTTTTTAAAATTAGGTACCGTACGGAACATCTTCCAGGTAAAAAATATTATTAAAAAGGTTATTAATAGTGAATATGCAAATAGTTAGCAGATACAAAATTTATCTTTGTTGGAAAGCTCTTCTGAAGTTCTCGTGATTCCATGCACTCTGTTTCAAAGTTTCCAAAAGAAGCTTCCATAATGATTCCAGTTTTTTTGGTTTTAATTAAAATTCTCAAGCTTCGTAAAGTAATAAACTTACGCTTAGTTGTTCTTGTGTTGTTTTGAAAGATTATCTTTGTCTCTTCTCTTACCACACAAATAATATTTTCATTTTCTACATGTTATGAATTTAAATCAAGATCAAGAGAAACACTATACTAATTAAATCATTTTTTAATATGCGAAAAATTAAAAAAGGACTTTGTGTTCCTATATTTCTCTTAAGTGTACAGAGAGAGATGTACACGTTGTGTCATATCTTTTTCGTGTTTTATTATCTTACGAATGCTTGACAGCCTTTGGTTTATTATTGAGATATTTCCATTACCTGAACCATTATATCTGACTTGTCTGGACACGTACTAAAGTTTCATTCCACAATACATTTTCATCATCTTCGGTTACGGGTTACCGTTCCTCATTCGGACCAAATTAAAAGTTTGAACATCCCTAGGAGCAAGAGTTTTTGCTACCCTCTTCATACCGTGGATAAGACGAGCCCTCTGTAATTTCACTACTTTTTTTTTACTTCAAAAAATTCTACCTAATAATATCTTCCTAAACGTCCCGTTTTGTAAAGACATTATTACATTCCTTGAAACCTATCTTCCCCAAAAACATTGTTTAAAAATGTTGGTTAAAAATTCCAGTTGAAATTATATTTGCATGTGTACACTACTGACGAATGAATACCAAATCAGTTATTAACGTAATTACAGCAGAAGAAAAAGTAAATAAACACTGATGTTTTGTCAGGGTTCGTGAAACAGCAATCTCTGCCATACATATATTTTTAACCCTAGAATCATAACCCGTAGTCTCAAGGACTACACACCAGGTTTACAACCTGTTCTACCCTAAAGGGTGGGCTGTTTGGACTCGTCCTTTTGTATAGTTTCATAGCATTATTTATTAGTGCTGACCTTCCTTGCCTGGCAGTAGGATCGACAATTTAATTTGTATTAGTGTGACGTCGCTTGTGACAAGTGTTATGATTTATGTAATTTTTCTCTTCTGTAATTAGGTTCCATATAATCTTAAATTCTGGGTTTTCTCAGAAACCCTTGGAAAAGCCATGGATACTGAAAACTTACCTGTGGCCATGTATTTTGTAAAATAATTAACTAGGGCTGCTCATGGAATCAACAAGAAAATAACATTAGAAAATTGGTTTACGCCAATTCCTTTACCAAAACAAATGCTGCAAAATTATAAATTATCAACTTTCGGGCTTTTGACAAGTATTAAACCGGAGGAAATGAAGAAGCAAAAAAGAGGTATCTTCGATATTTTGCTACGATGGTTTTAGTACAGTTTTATCTTCTCAAACAAAAAGACAAAATAACAAAACAAAGCATGTCATTCTTCTTTTCAAAACACACGAAAACAATCAATGAATGCAGTAAACAAGATATTGTTAAGTGCTACAACGTGTATCGTAGATTCTTTTGATAAGATGTCCTCCACTATGTCTTGCTTTAGAAAAAATAGGAGTTAGCCTCTTTGAGTATTTTATGGAATATTAAATAGTATCGTAGTAAAATCTTATGTAATATATGTGCAACAGGCTACAAAAGAACCCAAGGCAAGGAGAGAGTCTGTTAAAGGACATTAGTATGCTACTAACGGAACTCCACCTACTAGAGAGACACAAATTACCAAATCCACCAAGATCTCTAAAGCGCAATATTGGTGATGTTTGTGGAACAAGCTGCAACAATAAAGAAGTTATACTTTCGACTACAAGGTCAACAAAGCTTTGTGCCTTTTGGTCTCTAGAAAAGTAAAGGATGACATGTTTCCAGTGCACATGTTGCGGAGAGAATTGTTTACAAATATCACAAAACTACAACTCAACATTTTATAATATACGTTTATTAAAATATTTTTACTGAAAATTTGGAAAATAGTTTTCCTTGAGTGTAGTCTTAAAAGTATGTCATGGGTTATGATTAATGGGTAGTAAAATGGTATTTTAATTCTTTGGGTGATTAATATTGTAAAATCAAGTAGGTGTTTATTATTCTAATAATAAAGGAACCCTTTAAAAAAAATGATAGTTAGATAGATAGATAATTATTTTGATTCAAGACAAACTATGTATACAGTAAGTTAGAGAGTAGTTGTTAAAGTGCAAAGCGGCTGAGAATGGTTTATCTGGCGAGTACGTGCTTACATTAATATTTATCTATTCTTTGTCATTTATTAAGTAGCTTGTGTACATTTTATATCCTAAAATTTATCTCTTTAAAACAAATATGTTGCTAATCAGCCTTACTATATACATTCAAATTTTTAGAAGTATATATATTTATGAAGTAAAATATGAATGGTATTACAACACAGACTAAATGATGAAACTAAACCTTAAATTCAATCCTAAAATACTAACACTTAAATTTTTTCATTGTTAAATAAATGAAGTTGAAACATTTAATGAATACGTGTTACGTGAAATTAATTTTTATAAATTCAAGTTTTTGAGTTTATTTTTGTTTTATAATGGGAGAAGATATGTGGTTTTGTGGTTACTGTCTTTGATCCTCAGAAGTCCCGGCGTAAAATGTTTCTTAGTTCGTTCCACGCTAAAAGAATTAAGTAAGTTGTAAGAATTTTTCTTAAATTACCGTAAAAGTATAATAAATAACAAACATACGTCAATACAGATATTGTTTTTTAACGTAATATGTGTAGTAGTACAATGGGTAATATGCCTGACTAATTACAAATGCTGTACTTCAAACAATTACAGTCAAATTAGAAAACATTTAAATTCAAGAAAATAGTTAAAACAAATCTAACTACGAGACCTTTACAATAAATCCAAATTAAACAATAAATACAGAACGTTTCTACCAATTACACATTTTTATTTTATATAAAATGTCATTTGGTACAATAAGTGATTAAAGACGATTTGGAGTACTTTTAGTAAGTGAACAAAGTCCACTTAAAGCTTTAATGCCAAAACCTAAATAGTGCAGTAATAAATTTTGATATATTTTTTTTGTATAGTAATAAAATTATTTAATGTCTGTTTCATAATAAAGGCTAGAAAAGGGAAACGTACGTCTAATTAAGGAGTAATTTATTATTAATTAAAATTCGTAATATTTTTATAATTATTGTTTGGGGTTATTAATTGCTTTTAAGAGATTAAGTCTTAAAACGTTCCGTTAGCATTGATAATTTATAAAGCTGTAAGCATCCTAATTATGAAACAAACGATATTTCTTGAAAAGACTAACAAAGATATTTTAATTAAGGCCTAATACGAAACTAAATTAATTAGCCAGACTTAAATTGAAGGAAAAGAACTAAATACCGAAGGGAAAATATTAAAGAAATGTCAATGCTACTGATGTAATTATCAATAGTCTGCGGAAATGAGGAGGAAGAGGGGACAGAAAGTTTCTCAGCGACTGAACCTCATCGATCTGAACCAACATCATTCAGCAATATTTCCAATGAGACTGTCTAGTTTTTGAACATTATTGAGTTTAAAAATGGATTTAATACTTATTGCTTGACACAATATTTGTATATGAACGTTTTCCTAATAAGAACAATCGTAGACATAAATTTAAATTGTTTTGATGTGATAAATAAAAATTTAACAATATGAAAACTATAAAGTAAGTAGGTGTAAATATAAACAAAGTGTCAGTTTTATTTAGATGCTTGCGTAAACTATTCTCTTTAGCTTCAAATCATCTTTAACTATTTGTTTTTTAATATATAAAACACTAATAATGTTTCGTGTGTGAAAGTAATTTCTTAAGAAAGCATTCAATGTTTAACTTTCATCTACTATTGATGTGAAACAATCATGGCATTATTAATCATAAATATTGAACCAACACAAACTCTAAACACTGTAAATTAAAAGAATTTACATATTATAATAAATAACAACTATAATATACCTATAAACAAATTACTTTTAAAGTAATAAATACATAAAAACCTCTTAACCACAAACTTTCTTTAATTTACTCTAATGTACATTTCAGTTACAATGTAACCATCCTCAGAGGGATAACATACAAGACAGTCTTGTATCTTATGACCCTTATGAAATGTACATAAAGATAAAATAAAGAAGGTTTGTGGTTAAGAGGTTTTTGTGTATTTATTATTAAATTCAACCACAGTATATTCCTAATAAATTGTTACTTTAAAGTATCACAAATAGTTCATAACTACAATAATAATGAACGTATGTTTTTATTTGCAACGCTTTTAAACCTTTTAGTTAAAGTATTTATTTTTTTATTACACTTTTGCTATTACTTGCGACCAGACTTTTTGTTAACTAAAAGTTGTTAAATTGTTTTCGTCTTACGATTTCTTCAGCCGCCCATTTGAGCAACAAGATTTCGATATATTTATTTTATTTGTGTTAACATTGGTCCTGTATGTCTGTTCCACGTTAAAACCTATACCAAAGAGAGAACAATATCTAAACACAAATATACGAATTTTATTTGTAGAAAAATAAAATTTAACTTCATCTATTCAGAAAATGAATTGATATTCTAATTCTTCATCGCTATATTGTATTTATAAAACACATAATATTTGACACCTATGTAATAATCAAATTCTCTATATAGTATTTCTTTGATGATAAACAGTTCGAAGAACTTTTAATTTTTAGTAAAATGAATCAAAGAAAACGCATGACAGACAAAAGGTACTAAGATGAACTAAACCAAATAATCTACCATTTGCTTTTCCGAAAAATATTTTTAAACTTTATTGTTTTTTCCTACATCCACGGCGGCTGCTCATGTCTATTGGCTAAGATTCTGATCTTCAGACATTTCATGAGTGAAATATTATGTTATAATGATTTCATGCGGTTAAAATGTAAGTCAGGAAATATAATGATGGTTGACTAACTACATCGTCGTTATGATAATATATTGACGTGTGGGTAAAATGAATATACGTAATTTAAAAAAAAAATAATAAGAGACATTGGATTTAAGTAAGGTTATGTAAACTGTATGCGTAAAAAATATAATACCTTAAGGGCTACAATTTACAAGTCTATACAATTTGTAACACAAAGAGTTACTCTCCCTCAGATTTATTCGTCGTTATATTTTCAAGCAGCGGTTGGCTCGTATTACATTTGTGATGGACTTCTATTATTCTTTCCATGATTTTTCTCTTTTAGCGGTTTCCTAGATAATTAATAGCTCTAACTCTCTCACCGTATCACAATGGCATTTTCATTTGTTTTTTTATGAAGTAGTCTTTCAAGTATTTATTTTCTGTACTTATTTACAAAAAACAGTTTTTGATGCAGATTATTTGTTCCTATACTTTTGTTTTATAAGGTGTTTCGTTATAGGGTCATTGATACAGAACCATTATTAATTACAGAGACTTTTTTCTCTCTGTGACTTTTTGTATGTCTGTTCTTTAATATATATAGGTCTAAATTTAAGTAAAATCGTAAATGTTTGTGTTTGTGTTTCTTCATTATGGTTCTACGATTATAGTCTGTAGCGAGTAATCCAAATGTTGTTGTTTATAAATAGAGGTTAGTACAAATTGTTCTCTTCTTTATCAATTTTCTCTTTCGTTTCATTACTCTTTAGTTCCTTTAAAACGTCTCTTGAATACCTTATATCATCAAAAGTTACTTTAACTTTGGCCTATTTGCTTCTTTCTGTTTTAATAACCCGATTCATTGACCCTTCACAACAACAGTGTGTTAATCTGTAGTCTGAAATCAGTTAGAGTTGTAAAGTTAGAAACGATTTATTTCGTGTGGTAATATTTTATATACATTTCATTTAAAAACAGCATATTATTATCATAAAGTATGGAAGATAATATTAAAACTACAAAAAATAAGTATTTACATTTCGCTATAGGTATCTGATGGATGTAGTTTTGAAAGTATTTAAGGTCTGTATAAAATCCATTTGCTATGTGCTATGTCTAAGGCATATAAAATACATGACTCACTAAGGTAAAAATTTATTTTCCGAGTAACATAATAGCAACCAGATGTAAAATATCTATACTTTTATATTATAAACAAGTAAAAATATATTTTTAAAGTCAATTCCTACTTAAATGAACAAAGAAAATTTTGATTTTAGATTCTTTTTATTTTATAATTAAAATAAATATAAATATGTCAGATTAACAATATTAAGTGGCAAAATAGAAAGACAATTTTCTTGCAATTTTCCATTTTCCCACCTATATGTGCTACTGAACTATTACTTTTATTCGTTACTATTTTTACATTTTCTTTTTGTTCGTCTCTTGCATTGTGTTGTAGTTTCTTTTAGCTTTCCTTTCGGATTGTAAATTTTTGAAGCAAGGTACAATACTGTTTATCCAGTTTGTTTGTTTATTTTATTCTATTCGTTTTTAATCCTAGCCATGTTCGTTAATGCTATTGTGTGTATAAGGTTATAAAATGGAGATTTTTCATTAGATCCCTTAGTTTATTTCTAGCTACGGAAAGTTGGCTTACTGACTTCGAAAATGAAGATAATTAGTTCGAATCCGACCTAGACCCTAAAATGTTTATAATTTATTTTTGAATAATATTTGAAAAAAATATATTAATAACATCAATTATCATCAAACAAATTATTTGAACTTGATTGGATGAATAAAAACGTATTGTGTTACCGATTGAATATTTGTACAAGATATACATCAGAAGAGTGTGAGCTATAGAAGAAATTTTAAAAAAATCCGAACAATTAGCTTATTTGTAACTTACCAACTTCTACGTTTACACTAAACCATCACAGATCTTTCTACTTTTCTCTGTATTATATATTAGTGGATCATATAATAAAAAGTTGTACTTTTTTGTTATATTTGCATTTTTCTAAAGATAAATGTGTATGTAAATGTTTCGACATAATTGCAAAAATAATTGACAGTAATGACTAAATGTTATTTTTGACAATATTTCGGAAGACGTTTACAACCAAATAATCAGAGAGTTTCATGTTTTAAATATTGTTGGTTTGCATAACTGTAAATAGGTAGAAATAAGGAACTTATTATTTAAAGAATAAAATTTAATATAATATATTATTATTATAATAATTAACACAATGTATCTTGATATATATTAAAAATATTAAGGTAAGTGATATAAGTAAATGATATTCTGTATTTCAAAATGTTTAGTAGGGCTAATATTTAGAAGTGAAAATACTATTATTTTAAATATTATAAAAGAAATTGCAGAGAAGAGTAGAATTCGCCTATAGAACATTCCTAGGTCAAATTTATCTTCCAAATATGTTTTTATGTTTCGTGGACATAAGATAGATAGATAATATTTTATACTTTAACATTTATAAGATCTAGTTCTTCTGAAACATATTTGTAGGTTATAAAATAATAATTATTTACCTGATGAATTAGGTTTACTATTCTTTATTTGATCATACAAATGCTGCAACAGAAATCATTTTATCGTTGTATTTTAAGGGATTTGGATTCGTTTTTAAACCTCTGCCATAAAACCTTGAGCAAATCACAGATGTTTGAAAATCAAATTTGTTTATTGAACTACATAAAATGCATTTTATCATTTATAAAGATAAATCATAGATAAGGTTAAACAAATAATTAAATATGGTATCGAAAATTGTATCTTTGAGTGATGTATGATGATCATTTTTATTTAATTAAAACTGGTGTATAACAAGTAACAAGCAATAGCGAGTATCTATTAAGAATTTATTACAAGGAATTCATTATTTAGGTAATTTTATGAAAAACATATTACGAAAACAGTGGACTATTTTCATCTCTGATCTTATTAGTTAAATACTTTACAAACCTACTAAAACTCGACAGTATTAAAATTAATAGATACGAGGAAAAAATGTGGTAAGACCCAAACGTTAAGATATGAGGATATTGATTTTCTGGCCAGAGAAATATATGTTAGATACATTACTATCCTCAGAAAAGAGATACAGAAATTAATTTCCTGTGGAGTAAAAACGTTTATTGTTAACAAGTTAAAGGTGGTGTGAAAGCTCGGTTTGTCTGCTACTGTGTTACTTCATCGATTGAAATCGAACCTGCTCCCTTCACAAATACGAATAAATAAAGACCCAAAGGTTGGAGAAATAGGGCAGCGTGTCAATGGAAATTAAAAACAAAATACCCATGCAGAAAGTAATAAGTAATTACTTATAATAAGTGCTATAATAAGTAATTTGTTTCTAATCATTTAATATAAAATACAACAATACACTAAGCTTACAAATGAAAACATATTAGAAAACATGTAATGAGTAAAATAAACTCAAGAAACAAATAGTAAATAATGGCGAAGTTAGACAAGATAAAGATAGAGATCTACCTCTAATGGCTTACAGAAGTATACCTTTCTGACATCTGACCACACTAATCTAATAACCTGGAACCAAAAAGGGCAAAGGGCGAAGTTTGGGGAATGAAATGCAGTCTTATTGGTTAACTGAAAAAGGTCGATAATGAAAGGAAAAGATAGCAAAGGAAGGCTACGGTAATGAGAGCAAAAGCCAAGCTTTGGATTTAACTAGACGTAATTATTCGTAAAAGTTAATCAAAGAACGTAGTTACATACTAAATCTTTCAAGAGTTCTAAATCAAACTGAGAAAATCACAAACGAAACATTTCATTTTTTAAGACGTTTTGTTTCACAAAAATTGAAAACCGGTTCTACACATAACAAAAAGGGTGGCTACGTAGAAGATAATACATTAAAACAATCTCGATAAAATGGTGAACTACGATTCGAAATTTGTGAATTATTTATGACGTAGTTCTAGCTATGAAACTCTTAATTAATATAAATAATTACAGAGACTGTTTACTAATTTTGTTCTATAACATACAATCTATCGTGAACGTTTTAAGTAACACAGTGATCGGACGAATTTCGACAATATACAAAGTCATCCAGAACTTCAGAATGGTACCAGAAAACAATTCTCAGATGGTACTTCATCAGTGTAACAAAGCAGAAAAGGATACAAACGTTTCAGATAATGGAAATCAAGCTGGTCCTGATGCTATATCTTTAAAGTTTTGGGAAGTTTGAACTAATGTATTTCCGTTCGTATGAAATTATTTTCAGTTTAAAATTGAATTTCCATTTTATTATATACAAAATGTTCCGGAATTTTATCCTGACCAAAATGTATTAACATTAAATTTAATAGAATAAGTAATTTAATTTATTAATAATTTACAATTTGAATTTATTACTGCAAGAAGGAATAATTTACAAAAGTATTATAACTTTTTAAACAACCTACTATCTATAGAGAAGTGAATAACTTCAAACAAGTATAAAATCAAAGAATAATTATTTTTATAACATTAATTTTTGGAGGAGGAGATTTTGGCCTATTAATAAATTTATTTAACGGACTAATTGTCTTTATTTAGGGTACCTAATTAATTAGTAATTATTCATTAATTAATTGATAGGAAAATGAAGGTAAGTAAAAGTTATTCGTTAATAGGTACACAATTTTATTTTGCTAACTTTGGAAAAAATTTTTAGTAAATGAATTTTATAAATGTTATATCCAGTAAAACACTATAATTCTTCTTATAGGTTTATATATATATATATATATATATATATATATATATTCTAATTCTGTATATTTGTTTATCATAATATTTTAAACATTATAAAGGTATTACGTTTTATTAACAGAAGCGTGATAATTTTATAATCAGATTATGAAGTTATCGTTAGTTGCCGCCGCACTACTCACATATAATTCTATGAACAAACAAAAAACACAAAGATCTCACATACACAACAAACACAGAACTAATCACCTACACAAATATATACTAGCCCACGCTTACACAGCAAACATTCTGACAGAAAACAAATTCAACAATACTTTTCATAAAACTAGGTTTATTTGTTTAATTTTTGATAACTATTAAAATTATAAGACAAAATGGTTTTAATTTTAACTTTGTTTTATTGAAATCAGTAAATAAAGAAATGTAGGTTATAGAAGTGATGGCGGCTTGGATCTAGGTCGCCTCGCCTTAGATCTAATGACCTGTTTACGACCGTTCCTCTATCTAAGGCTAAGGGGGTGGGTAGATATAAAACGACCGAGCCTACTCCGTGAAATTTATGAACTGAATAGAGTTTTTAATGTGGATGGTTTTATTAGCACATCAGTAGTTCCGTGTAATGTTATTTTAAACCAGAATCCCTACAAACGGTTAAAATAAATGGTATTTGGGGTAAAAAAATTATGCATGAAATTATTATGAATACATGCAAACTTTTAATTTAACACGTAGACCCCCCCTATAAAATATTCAGAATCACATTATGTTTTTCTGCTTCATTTCAAAATAGGCTTCAACTTTCCGCTAAAAAAATTATTGTTCTTTCAGCTTTCATGATGAAAAAATGTTGCGGTAAGTCTCTAGCCTAATTGAAACCAAACACCATGATTTATAATCAAAATAATTGAATGCCTTGAAATGTGTTCTATCAATGAAATATCTTAAAGCTTTAAGTACCATGCACAGTAAAAATGATTTCTTTCGAAATAAATCAAATAACTTTGTAACCGGTAAATTAAAAAGCGGCAAAAACACACACATACACACACACACACAACACACACACACACACACACACACACACACACACACACACACACACAAAGAAACAAACACACACACACACTTAATATATTGTATATATACACGCACACACGTATATATATATATATATATATATATATATATAAATAAATAAATAAATATATATATATATATATATATATATATATATATATATATCACTTACACAATAATGTACTTGACAAGAATCTTACTTGGTATATATGCGAATCAACTTTTAAATACTTTAATTACTTGTCCCTATTTTCGATATATATATATATATATATATATATATATATATATATATATATAATTTCTATTTCATAGATATATTGACTAATAATTTTAAATCTCAATTACATACATATGCTTAAATATTACAAAAAATGATTTAATTACAATAGGGGTTATCCTTTTTTAAGTTTATATGTTTACTTCTTTAAGTATCTCATCGGTTTCAAAAACATATAAGTATGCTGTTGCTCGAGTCGGAGAATATATACTCATACTAAATTAATAAGGGATAATAAATGAAATGTGCTTACGATTGTTAATAGTTATAGGACTAATAATACGGGGATAGATAAAACAAATTACCGGTTTAAAAGGCACCTCCGTCTACGAATTGAGGACAGTGGCATTCGGAGTAATGGAAGAAGGTGGATTACGAGAAGAGCAATATTCGAAGTGTGTACCTGGTACAATCTACACACGTTTGTTAACCGGATAACTCAGGTACGAGACCCTCAAAGTGTGACACGCGGCACTCATAACGGTATCTGCTACTACTTGGATCTGGACCCTACCTATAGTAAAAATGTTTTCATATTCTTCTAAGGCCTCATTAGTTGAAATGGAAAGCCATCATAAATACTGGACGCATTTTAAACGTTAAACGTGGAAGAATTTTCTTTTTCATCTTTAGACATTACAAAGTTAATAGCAAATTAGTTAGTAAATGTGTGAGTTATTGTTTTAAATTAGAACAGTTGTAAACAATTTTAGGTTTTGTTGCATTTTGTATCATGCAAGTTAGTATGAACCTAAGAAATTAATTATATTTTTCGTAAAATAGATTTTAATCGTTTCAAAATACATGGGTTTGAAACGATTTACAGTTAAATATAGTCTGAAAAAAATATTTTTAAAAAAATCATTATTCATAAGATATTCTTTGACGAATAATTTTTTGTGGGGTTAAGTGGGATATTTACCTGGCATTAAATAATCTTAGATTCATTACACAGGGAGTATTTTCCCTATTTTATTTCACAGCTCTTCGTTTTTTAGAATCTAACGCGTCAGAATATGACTTATGTCATGCGTGTGCTTCTTCTCCTTTCTAAGAAGTACCTATGGAGGTTTCTTCAACTTAAAAATATCTGAGGTATTAACATTCCTTGTAAAACAATTTTGATAACTTTAATTTTTACGGAGATCAAGCACAATACTCTCGTTAAAAATAAATCAAACTAATAAGAGTGTACAGGCATGATACTGTGCATCATCCGGCATTAGAGCACTGCCCTAACGACATCCCATCAGTTGAAAGAGACACCGTCAAGTAATATAACCCTGAGTGACGACGTCGCATTATTTCATTGTTTAGTGAATGTCACATTTTAATTCTACAGTTATACAGCTTAAAATGTTTCCAGTCAGTATACCCGTTGGAGTCGTTTATTCACACATCAGTACAAGATAATAACTTTATCTTTAAAAACCACTCTTCCTGATACAAGTATAAAAAAATGGTAAACAAATACTAACTTTTAAGTATCCAATACAAGAACAAATAAAATCAAATATTTGACACTATGTTCAATGTAGGTAATGTTAAGGCAGCAAATTTTTATATTTGACAATATTGCAATAGATTTGGCAACACTGTGTGTTAGATCTAACTAACATTTGTATTTTTCATATTCTTTATTATTCCTGATGATGTTGATATTGTTTGCCAACGAAAAGCTTTGAATTGCATATTTCAATAATTTATTCTTGTATTTGTATTTCTCTTATTTATTTTATAATATACATCGTGATATATCATGTTCTCCATTATTTTTGCCGTTGCACCGACTTTATGAAGTTATTAACATGGTTATTACTTGTAAATATCTTAACCTTAAAATTAAACTACAGAACTGTATTAACAAAATAAATAAGAGTGACTCGCCAATGGTCAAGTGACCGAAAGGTGCCTCATCACAAAAGGTAAAAGAACTTATTGGTGGAAAAAATTATTTACAAGTAATAATAAATAAATATATATATATATATATATATAAAAGAAACAGATAAATGGGGCAATTTAATATATGATTTATCTTGTTACATACTCGAAAATATTACTAAAATTTGATCCAAATTTCTTATTACTAAAGATTCATTCTAATCTAATCTTGTTGGAAACGTAAAAAGATTCGTAATAAGATTCAAATCTAATCAAATTAGAGAGTTCAGTAATTTGATTTGAAATAATAAAAACTAATATTCAATTCTTCAATTATTATTTTAAAAATTTAAATATACGCCTGACAAAAATAGGTTGTAGTTTAAACTAGAAGGAGAATAATTAAATGACGTATGAAACAAGTAATGAGTAAAGTTTATATAAAAAATGACAACATACTTTAAAAATAAAAATGATGTTAAAACATTATTTTTAATTTTGTTTGTTTTGAGAAATTCACTACTTTTATAACAGTGGATTCGAGTAGCGTAGAGGAAAGGTAAAACAAAACTACCAAAGAAGTTGCTTGATGTAATCATCTTGAGTTCACTGATTAAACTAATTTTAAAATACTTAACTAAGTGAATACGTAATTGCTTACTTGTTACGAGTAGAAGGTAGCTTCGTAAAAGGAACGAATGCAAGTAAGCAATTACGTATTCACTTAGTTAAGTATTTTTAAAATTAGTAAAACTACCACGTTAAAACCTTTCTCCTTTGGCACACTGATAGTATTTGCTGGCTACTATAACCAATTGATGTATTAGCACTAGCTAATATATCAAAAATCACAAACGTAACATATTTAGGAGCGTTAAGATCTGGTTTTCTCTTTTTCATTATATTACTACAGTGGTCTTTACTTGAACACACATAAAATGTTATAGGCCTAAATTAGGTGTTACTAAAATTTTGATTATTCTATCTTGTTGGATTTGTCTTTTAAATAATGTTTTACTGTCGTAAACGTATTTTTCGTGTAGAAAAAATGTATTATTTATATGGCGAAAAATTGCATTATTAAACATATTCTAAATTCACTGCACTATTTTCTATGATTGAGTAATTACTTATCGATTAATAAAGTTCTTTTTATTTCATCTGGAGACGCTTTTATTATACTATCTCACTTTAGGTTATTTATTACCTAGTGTTGTTACATATTCCTTTGTTTCTTGGGCCAGTGAACTTTGTTTCTTGGGTCAGTGAACCGTCAAATTCGTATTTTTCAATATCCGCCAAGTGGGATGTTTCATCAGATGAGCAAAAATTCAATACACAAAAGTTGAAAAAAACAATTCTATAAAGAAGGTGAAAGTTGGTGTGATTTGTATTTGGTTTAGTTAAATAATTATTTAAAATTATAGATTATTACAAGAAAGATTAATTCTTCAAGATTTGATTACATTGGTTATTGAAATGATTTATATTAAGTATTTATGCTTTATTTTTTCAGTTTAACTTTAAATTTATTTTAGTTTAGTATTTGTATACGTCTTAAAATACAGGTACAAATTATTTTTCTAAACATTCTTACAGCTTCAAACCGAAAAATTGTTTATATTTCATTTACTAGAAATGCAATCGAAATAAGAACAACTGACGGCTATAAATAAAATAATTCTAATTATTGATATATTAACTACATTTTATTCTCTGAATGAAATCTTCCAAAGAAGCTTTGAAATTCGTTGAATTCCTTAAATACAATTTCGGTCTATGAAATATAAAATAATTTTGTCATGATATGTGCGAAAGATATTCATGCAATAAATGTTAGACCCTACTATTAAAATTATTATTTAAATATAATTAATTATGTATCATATTAATTTATATAAAAAATGTAGTTCTAAATCACAACCCCTGTGTAAGTATTTCGTAATCTACATTCTAGAAAACTATTTTCGAATCTAGTCCAAAGTCTAATTTTGAAATTAAAAAAAGAGATTGTTAATGGTTTTTAACAGCTTACTCACCGATTTCCCCTGGCTTGTAGTACTTGCTCATCGGCCTGATGATGACCTCACGCACTGTGCCTACTATCTTCAGGGGGGATAATGTTTGAACGCTGTCTTCTATTGCCTCTATAGATGCTTGTAATGTCACATTGGGGGTGAGGTCTCTTGGCAGTGGTAATATAATAATGCCGTGATCTGGAATTAAGTTATGGAACAGGCAAAATTACAAAGTATACAAATTATTTATATTACAGAGTTTTGAGACTATTGCGCTATTTAAAATATACGTTGATGTATGCAATAAATCAATTAAATAAAATGGCATTAAAATTAATGATTTTAGTTTTACCATTATATTGATATCCTATTTTACCTGCTGTTAAATTGAGAAGCTTATGATTTCTTTAATAAACCGGTAAGTACTAAAGGTTTACCATAAATTCAAAATCTTTTAATTTAAACAGAATATTATAATCTAGAGGCTAAAATAATTGAACAACTAGAAACTACATAGGCCCTACTATGGTGAAATAATTAAACAGTTATCGAAAAACCAAAATTTGTTTCCTCGCTATACATGGTTGATTTTCTAGTGTCTCGGTGAAGATCATAAATTTTCATTAATGGTTCCTTATGTCAACAATTATCTTGACCATTTTTTTATGTTTTCGCTCTGATATAAACCCGTTTTTTCAAATATGTTCTGACTAAAAAAATAAAATAATGTAGAATTTAAACTTTAAATCGTTATCAGTATGTAACTTGTAAAATTCCACATACTATATAAAAAAAATAGTAAATGATTATTTTGATCCATTTTGGTTATGTTGTAACTATCATTATATTTTATCATAAATTAATACATTTTGAAAATGGTAACTGAAATATTTAAATTTAAATTATGAATGAGTTATTATGAACCAAAAATTATTTGTTCATTGAGAATATAAATCATGAAAATTATTGTATAATTTGAGTGCAGTATTCCAAATCTAATGCAAAGTTATACAAATGATATACAGTTGGAATAGAGTAACAATTGTTATAAGTACAGAAAGTCTCAAGTAATCATGACTATAAAATTATAAGAATTATATAATAAATAAATTAAATGAACAATAGAAAGTTAGAATACTGCAGTGAAAAAAAATTTATAATAATTGAAATAAAATCTCACTTCAAACAAAATAATGACCAATTTTCTGTAGGAGGGACCAGAAAATATTTTTACCTCAACAAACAATGATTGTAAATCCTTTTTTACTAACTGTAGTGGCAAATATATTATTTTAAATATATAATATTGTTCCTACTATATGATATAAAATTTCACTTTTCTGGATATCTACCTTGAATAGCCGCAGTAGTTTCAGAAATAGGCTGAGATTCCAGGTCTGACGCATCAGAAACTAATCTCAGGGTTACATTTGCAGCATCTCGACGCCCTTCCCGAGCTACCTTTAAAGTCACCAGAACCGGAAGTGTCCTTCCCGGAACTGCCACCTCGGGAGACACGATTGTTAATTGCCTGTCAAAAAAACGTGTAGATTACTATTTCCTTCTAACAGTATACCTTGTCTATAAAGTAATATTACATAAATTCAATACCAACTATTGAATATATTAAGTATATATAGGCCCAATATATATATTTATATATGTCGACATTTCAAACTTCAATATATATATATATATATATATATATATATATATATATATATAAATATATATTTATTTATGGGAATAAATTAATTTTAAAATTACATACAAAGTAAAATAAAATGTGTAGCTATTTTCGTACAATATACTCAAATAATGACCATTAATGATATTTATTCACAAATAATAACACAGGTCAACGATGGAAAAACTATTTTTCTTAAAACACCTTATTGTTATGCTTTTTAGGGTGCTAAACCCAAATTTAACACTTATTAAGCTGTATCACCCACCATTTTTTCACATTTGCACATAAATATAATAAATTTTATTTTTTAAAGAATTTAACAGTTTTTATTTAGTTCAAATGGAATTGTAAAGTAATTTGTACTGGCTGTAGAATAGTTGGCAGCACATCTGAAACACATTTACTGTCCAGAAAAAGGAGGATTATACTTTTCTGTTCACAGCTGAAGTTTTATTTACTGCCAACCTAACCTCACTTTCTGGTTTTCAGTACATGTGCTCAGTAAAATGTCTAATCGCGGTTGTAAGAACTCTGCTGACAGTTTTTGTTATATTTGTGGTGAGTTTGTTATTAAAAAACACCAAAGAAACATTACAGACTTTGTGCAAAAGGTTTATTTCTCATATTTTGGAATTAAACTTGGTGATCAGGATAAATCTTGGGCCCCACATAAGGTATGTTATGTTTGCATTGAAGATCTTAGAAAATGGTCAAAAAAGGAGAAAAAAGCCCTTAAGTTTGCTGTTCCTATGGTATGGAGGGTACCTAGAAACCACGTTGATGATTGCTACTTTTGAAGAATTGATATTACTGGCCATAACTCGAAAAACAAGAAAGTAATAAGCTACCCTAATCTAATATCCGCAATCCGACCAGTAGAGTACAATGTAGATTTACTGGTCCCAGAACCTGTTCCAACTGAAATGTTTTCTGATGTACAGTCAGAGCTAGATGAGCAAGATGATGAAGAGTTCCATTGTACTGCAGGAAATATAGAGCCTAAACTGTTTACGCAGATCGAGCTTAACGACTTGGTTAGGGATCTTGGGTTAACAAAAGAAAAAGCTGAATTGCTTGGTTCTAGACTAAAAGAAAAGAACTTGTTGGCAGTTGGAACCAGCATATATGTGTATAGGAAGAGAGAGCAGCAGTTTTCAATATTTTTTGTACAAGAAGGTGATTTAGTGAACTGCTCAGACATTTCAGGTCTGATGAACGAGTTCTGTGTTGAGTACAAAAAAGAAGACGGGAGGCTGTTTATCGATTCATTCAAAACTAGTTTAAAAACTGTTTTATTACAAAATGGTAACACTTATGCATCTATACCTGTTGGCCATTCTGTACATATTAAGATCCTAAAAACATTCTCTTACCACCTCTACATATAAAGTTAGGCCTCATGAAACAATTTGTAAAAGCATTGCCTAAAGATGGACCTTGTTTCAAGTTCTCTGCCAAAAGTTTCCAAAACTTTCAGAAGCTAAACTTAAAGAAGGCGTCTTTGTAGGAACCGACATTCGAAAAATGATGTTCGATGTTACCTTTGAAACCACAATGACGATAAATGAGAAAGAAGCATGGGTATCATTCAAGCAAGTTGTTACAAAATTCTTAGGAAATGCAAAAGGCCCAGAATATGGTGCTATTGTAGCTAACTTGTTAAATAAGTTTAAAAATTTAGGATGTTTGATGAGCCTGAAAGTTCACTTTTTGAACAGTCATCTTGATTACTTCCCAGAAAATTTGGGAGATGTTAGTGAGGAGCAGGGTGAGCGTTTTCACCAAGATATTAAATTGATGGAAAAACGCTACCAGGGCCGCTGCAACATCAACATGATGGGGGACTACTGTTGGTCGCTCAACGTGGACTCATCGCAGAAAAAGCTACACATGAAGCTTCAAAGAAAAAAGAGAAAGGAAGTATAAACCAATTCCATCTGATTACTGAAACATACATTACTACACTGTATCATTATTTTAAGTAACCTACTGTAAATAAAAACCATGCTTGTGATTTAAAATTTTACCATATACCATATAGAGATTTTAAACTATATAACAAAAAGCAAATTGTTTTTTTTTTTGGCCTGTGTAATTATAAAAAACTAGTTTAAGTTGTAAAAATGAAGCTAAATAATATAAAATTTTAATTTTAATTAAATCACCCCCTGTCTCTCCCTCTCACCCTCTATCTCTCTCTCTTTTTATTTCTGTCTACACACACAAACACACACTCACTCACACACACACACACACACATATATATATATATATATATATATATATATATATATATATATGTGTGTGTGTGTGTGTGTGTGTATGTGTGTGTGTGTGTGTGTGTGTGTGTGTGTGTGTGTGTGTGTGTGTGTGTGTGTAGTAAATACTTATACTAAATTAAAGTGAAATGTTGTTATTTATATAATAATTTTATAGCTTAGTAAATTAAGTTTAATGTATTTTTCTTTTATATTAAAGACTTTTACGTAAAACTACAAAATAAAGGTTTTACCTTGTATAAAATAAAACGAAATTGAATAAAAATACTTAAAATGTTTTAAAGGGCATGTAATAGTAAATTTCAAATATATTACACCCTATATGTAGTAATATATTTATATTATATACTTACAAATATATATATATATATATATATATATATATATATATATATATAAACTAAATAATGATAATCTAAGGTATACAATATTAATACTCTTAAAAAAAGAATCACAAATTAAGGTTATTTCTAACAAATTTTAACTAATTGGCTATGATCGACCCCTGTTGTAAAATTTCTAAAATTTAATCAGAAATTGCTAAATATTTGGGTGCCCTAATAGTGTTGCTTTTTGGTGAAGATTTTGGTTCAGAAATACTTTTTTGTGAAAGTTGATGCAATGCTGCATTAGGAAATAACTATAGTGCTGCTGATAAATGATAGCATAGGCCTTATATATATATAGACAGATAATAACCGTTAGTTATAGCAATAATAATATTTTTTAATATAAAAATTAACTAGTAATAATGGTTTAGGCTACGTATGTAACAAAAGTATCTTTAAAAATGTTTCTTAGAAACACAAATACTACGTCAACCAGCAGAAGTTTTATTTTATCAAAAACAGTACCCGACATCCACTTTCTGGCAGTTTTCCAAACAGAATTAAATTTAATAACATCGATTGAAACTCTGTAGAACTTTGATTTGATTGGACGTTGGAACTGTAATTCCCTCGCTAGCAGCACGTCCCTTGCGAAAGTTCAATTTTACACTTTTTACATTTCTACTATAGAAAATAGAAAAATCGCGAGTACCACTAGGTACGAACTCAAGAAAATACAAAATAAAGATGTTTCTACATTGACGCTTCTATAGTGAGCTTACATTTCTAGTATGACCCAAATTCTATACGAGAACCTTATGATTTGGGCGTTTATATATAATATTATATTCTACATACGAAAAAAATCATACCCAATTGTTGAAAAATCAAGTTACATAATTGCTTAATGTGTAGAATGACTGATTTAATATCTGACTGACGTCATCCTAAAATTTATAATATAAACGATATCATGTTTTTAAATCAAATTTAAAATTGGAAACAAACGTTTCCTATGAAAACTACAATTTATTGAAAACATTTGATTCGAGGTGTTTTCAAAGTGTAGTAAATTTAATACCAAACGTTTAAAAGTGTTTTTCTTTACTACCTTATAAATTTTAACCTCTAAAAATTGGATAGTGTTTTTATATTTACTGACGACACATACCTACGAAAAACTATGATGAAGAGGCAAAAATTCTAAAACTGTTAAGGTTCAAGCTCAGCCTAACTTATATGATATATTTTGTTTCCTTAATATTTTAAATTTATTATGGTACCAATATTTTTGATATTTTAGGTTAAAAAATATTTATAGTTCCATATATTTTTAAGACGGTATTCCATTTTCATAAAAAAGTGTTCATAGTAATTTAGTGCACAATTTAAAATGCAAAACTAAATTTTAAAGGTAAAAAATAAACCATAGGTTTACTTTTGTACCTATTGATAAGAAATAGCATTAAAAGTAGTTGTAAAAATAATTTTAGTTTTGTAATTTCAGTAATTTCTAAATATAGTTTCTTTTATTTTCCAATTATTAGAAATTAAATTTATATTATCCAAAATTTTAAAAGCAAAATAATTTCCGAAGGCGTTGAAAGATGCACATTATAGGTTGCTTATTCTTCTTCGGTTCACATACAATATTTCGAAAAGTCGTTTGACAAATAATGAGGAAGTACATAAGGATATTTTCAAAACAAAATGTTAAAAAAAATTATATTGGCTTGGTGAGAATTAGGGAAATATAAAACAGACAGAAATGCCTATGACTTTTGTTGTTGTACAATAGTAGAAAAATTAATAAATTTGTTGAAGCAGCATTCTTCTTATCTATGTTGCTGATTGTATTAATTTTAAGTTTATTGCAGAGAATTAAAAAGTACATAATTTCCAAGCAATTACAGAAAGTAATCAAGGAACATTAAGGCAATGCAACAATGAAGATAGATTTAACCAAGAAGGCTTTGTGTAGTTTGAAAAAATAACTCTGTATCTTAATTAATCCCAGCTCTCTATGTTTCCTTGCACAGTAGGTACCACTTGACCCTTTCTGCTCTGTATCTTTTATTTCTTATTCAAGCGTTAAATTTACTTAATGAAGGCGTCATTCTTCTATGCTTCACTTCTATACACATATTTAAGACGTATTTTGAAACTTACAAATCAAGCTCAAAATAATTTTACAATATATATTTTATTGTTTTAACACATATTTTGTACACCAACATATCATTGCTTATCAAAAACTTGAGTTTCTTGACATTGAAAAATATTATTCAATAGCACTGTGGAAAGTAAATCTGCTGTTGCAGTAAAATAACAGTTTTCAAATGCTAATAATAATCAATGTAAAAACATAAATATTGTACAAAAATATATAAAAAGATATCTTCAGATAATAAATATTTTGAGGTCTATTGAGACATTATTGCAGTATGGATTGAGTTTCAGTTTACGTGTTTAGGCAATATCAATGTAAACAGATTGAATTCAAATTATTTGTTCTTTTTTTAAATATTTGTGTACTTTGCACCAATTTTAAAAAAATTGTAACACGTGTCATTTTATGCATGTATGTATTTATGTATGTAGTTTTTTTATAATACGTTTATAATTATGGAATCGACTTTTTGGAATCAATTGTATTATTGTTGGTATAGTGAAATGATTTTGTTTTTGAGAAGACAATTCTTGGAAAAAAGTGTGTTGACCCTAATCGTTAAAAAAACAAATTAATAGGATTTATTAGTGTGTTATTTACAGGTGGTTACTGTGTACGTGAAAACATAAAATACGTTTTGGAATTGTCAGTTGGGCAGAATATGTTACAAACGCTAAAGTAAAGGACAGTTTTGCGAATATAGTGTTTGGCAGAGTTCACTGCACCTTTCGTTTACAATCCTCCATATAAATACCCAAACTTTTATGACAGTAAAAAATTAATAATAAACTGTTCATTAAGCAATTTATAAAATATAAATACTTGTTGTTTCTGTAGCCACTTTAAAAAAAAGGTTTCTTCTGTAGAAGTAGTATTTATAATATCTCGTTATAGACACGCACAGCTTTGTAGCCTGTCATAATATAATACTTTCATTTATATTTTATTATGATTATTCCTATATCATCTCAGTCCACTCGGTAAAACAATATTATATAAATAAAAACAAATGTAAAATTATATAATAGTGTTTCACGGTAAAGGTATACTATCATGTACAAAACAGTTTTTTTTTGTAATTCAGCAATTATCTGTAAGAAATAACAACAATTAACAGGCATAAAGAAGGAAAGTATGTTATGCCTATTAAACAAATTTATGACGTAAGATGTAAAGTTTTATTAATATTCATAAGGTAGCTCATACAAAATATACTTCCATATACAGTATTAACATATATTTTAAATGAAATTATTATTTCAACAAAAGAGGCAGAACCTCTAAATTCTTATTTAATTTTAAGCTTTACAATGCTAATAAAAGAGATTTTATTCAACCTAATTGGTTAAATATTTTGTATTTTGTGTGTTAATTAGGTACAGATAGGAAATAATAACCTAATTGGGCCCGGAACAAATATTAATTAGACAACTGGAGATTATAGCATTTTTTCATTAAAGAATGAAAAATGTAAAAAGTTTAGGAAATGTTTAATGTTATTTTGTACACTTTAACATTTTAAATTTTTTTTACTTCAAGTTCATTGCTTTAATTTACTATTATAAACATCAACAGGTAATACCATAAAGCAGAATACTGATAAAATAAGTCAAAAAATAAATAAACTAAAGTTTTACGTTCCGTAATATTGAAGAAACTATAGTTGAAATAGTTAAAACTATAATTTGAATAAAAATCTAAATTTTTGTTATAGTTTTCGATCATGTAGTGGCTGTTGAAGCAGAAAGTTCATTTAAAATGTCTTCATTTGTCATTAACGGAAGCTTAACGTATTGGGATATTTCTTTAAGAGAGGCCATGTAGCAGAGTTCCACAATTAGGACATACCAATTACTCTAGTAAAACCAATGGTAAAATGACACAATGGATTTTGCGCATACAAAATCCGATACTATAATAGATTTAGGAACTCTTAATATTTTATTCTCTTATAGCAAGCCGATAGGTCCAAGATAAAAAATTGATAAATAATGAAATTTATATTTTGATAGGTAAATTACCAAATTATCACTTTCCGGACGGGGTCTTTAGGTCCTACTTGACTAATTGGGAGATAAGGATGAAAGAATTGTTCTACATTACGAATCATATGAAGCAAATTCCCACAAGGCTTCATTAAACTCATTCTATTCAACATCAAATAATAAAGCACCAAACTAAAGCACTATTTTACAACAAATCCTGGCTGAGCCATTGAAGAATAATGTGAACATGGCTTGATTTCTACTTAGAGATATTCACACAAATTTACCATATAATTACAATTGCTGGGGGGGATCAAGTCAGGTACCTGCGAGTTGTACTCAACCGTAGACTAACGTGGAGGATCAATCCTGTACCTGAGTGGTAAACTTGACAGGAGAATGATGTGGAGGATTAAGACACGCACCTGTCATGTATTCTCGAACGGAAGCTGATATGGAAGATCAACTCAGGTACCTGGGAGCTATACACGGCAGGAGGATAACGTGGATGATTAAGTCCGGTATCTGAGTGTTGTACTTGACAGGAGGCTGATGGGGAGGATGAAGTCAGGTACCTGCGAGTTTTACTCGACCTGAGGGTGACGTGGAGGATCAAGTCAGGTAGATGGGAGATATTCATGATACGAGGATGACATGGAGGATCAAGTCGGTACCTGAGTGTTATTATTGACAGGAGAATGATGTGGAGGGTCAAGACAGTCATCTATCAGGTATATTCGACCGGAGGCTGATATGGAGTATCAAGTTATGGAGGTACTTGGGAGTTATTCATGACAGGAGTATGCCGTGGAGGATCTAGTCCGGTACTTGAGTGTTATACTTGACAGGAGGCTGATGTGGAGGACCAAGACAGGAACCTAAGAATTTTACTCTTCCGGAGGGTGACGTGGAGTATAAAGTAGGTACCTGGGAGTTATTCATGACAGGAGGATGACGTGGAGGATCAAGTCCGGTACCTAAGTGTTATACGTGACAGGAGGCTGATATGGAGGGTCAGGTCAGGTACCTGGGAGGTATACTCAACCGCAGGGTGATGTGGAGTATCATGTAGGTACCTGGGAGTTATTTATGATAGGATGATGTGAAGGATCAAGTCAGGTACCTGAAAGGTATACACGACCAAAGCCTGATATGGAGAATTAACGCAGTTATCTGAAAGTTAAAAATGACTGGACGATGACTTAGAGGTTCAAGTCCGGTACTTGAGTGTTATACGTGACAGGAGGCTGCAGCCTAATTTACAAACTGTGTATGACTATTATAGTGGTTCATCGATTACAAAACGAGATTTCCATTACAATTAATGACGACTGTACGCTAACAAAGGGAAGCACGTACATTAGCTATCATACTTACGGGAAAAAACGCTGAACTTTAGAGCAGCGTGAGTTACTAATGATAAGTTAGGGGGGCGTCACATGCACATTTATAACAAGAGATAAATGTGCTTCGTACTTTGTTCCTCTCGCCCTTATCAGTTTTATTACAACCCTTTTACCTCTTGTTCCCCCTCTAATGTATTACACTTTGTCTGGATTTAAATTTCAGTTTTCGGCATTAAAGCTACACCACCAAATTCTGTTCTCGCTAACCTAACTTGTAGATAATTTTAAACTCCAACTCCATGACCAGATTTTCTTCATATTTACTTTCAGATTTTAGATAATACTTTAAGACAACAGTGATTAATATAAGATAAAAAAATATAGCACTGTGACTGAAATATGGCCATATTGGTATAATATTTGATCGTGTTTTGACTACGGAATAAAATAATATGCTTACCTTGAATTACACTATAAACAAATAAACCCTCGTATGTAAACACAAACAAATCAACTATCAACTTCATCATTTTATAGATTCTAAAATTATGTTTTATCTTAAACTCTATTAACAAAATGTATCATATAAATAAATACATTATTAGAAATCCAATGACTGAAACATTTAAAAATATTTTGTACGCTATATAAAATGACAAAATTCAAAAATATAAAGGTGTTTGTGTATATCATATTTAAGCATAATATAAAGAACAAATAATCAATTAGAAGGATAATTTTACCTTATTTATTTTGATGATGAATTTGTTTGAGTCTAAGTAAGAGAGCTACAGAAAAATTTTAAAACTAGAATTATTAATTTTAAAAATAAACTAGGTCAATCATTTATTAATTACCGTAAACCATTCTCAAGCGTTTAAAATACGCATATTTCTGTGCTAACCCACTTATATTTGCAAATACACTCTCAAAACGATAGTTATCATAAAATTACAATAACTTGTACAATTCAAACTTTGAGTATTAATGTAACATCCAGTAATACCACTGCCACAGATCGTTAAAAATCTATAAAATAAAGAGCTTATAAAGCTCTTACTGGTTGTAAAGCAAATGCAAAAGTTTATAAGGTATTAAGTACATGACAAAAGCATTACAGCCACACAAGCTGATCTTCTTACTGCTTGTACAGCCACTGTGGAATAAAATTAAAACCGAGTTTATAAGACTAGTCTTTTTATGCGGAAAAATGGTTTTAAAAATAACCACACACACACATACACACATACATATATATATATATATATATATATATATATATATATATATATATATATATATGTATGTATGTGTGTGTGCATATATATAAATATATATATATATGTATATATATATATATATATATATATATATATATATATATATATTTATAGTTGAAAAATGAAAATGCTTTTTGCTTTTACTATTTTAAGAGTAAATGAAAAAAAGATGTTACCACCACTGCAGTAGGTCAAGGACACAATGCAAAATAAATAACAATAGCCCATACTAGAATCTTGAAGATGCTCTGCTACTAATAGGCAATGGAAATATACTTGCTTAAATTTGACAATGATAATATTACTGAACAAAAATTGCTATTGCATCCTTTGAATAAATTGAATAGGATATGCAAATATATCACTAATATGACTAATATAGTTATAATTTTAGCATTATATATAACGGTCGAAAAATTTAAATAGTTTTCAAATTTCAAAATTATTATTTTCCAACAAAATTAAAAGTTTAGCGTTTGCATTGGCTTCCACAGATTAAAAAAATAATAATTTAGGTGTTCTTGAATAAATATAACAAAATATATTACATAAAATATATTTAAATTTAATTACATTTTACCGTTTCTATTTTGTAAAATATTATATAGAGAAATTGTTAATTTTGTTAAGCAATTTGAACGTGTATGGATTATTACCAGAGGGTGTTCAGTTATATCACTTGCAAGTATTTAACTGGTGGATTTAGGAATCCTATTCAATCATACAGTTCATAAAGTGTAAACAATCTTTACCTTACGGAGCTCATTGTTTGATTTAGCCATTTCTTAATGTCTCATAGTAACGGATATTATAAATTTGTTGATTTTTTTTTAAACTAAAAGAGGTCGGTAGTTTAATAGAGTAACTTTGATATATTTTCTAAATTCATTTTCTTCCCACTTGGAAGTGATTACTGTAGGTAAAAATAATAAATAATAATAGCCTAAGAAAAAAAATATATATTTCTGTATAGAAATGGTACAGTTTGAGTATGTTCAAAACATGGCATTAGTGCAATAAAACTAATATTTCTGATTTCATGATTCATGTTTACTACTAGCAAGTATCAAGCTTACAAAGTACTCAGTCTTCTTAGTATAATCTAAGAATTTACAAAATTCGCTGTGACTTTGTTGTGAATGTTTGAGATTGTCTATGATTAAACAATAACTTTATGTACACAACTATTCCTTGTGAGGTTATGTTAAAATAAATAAATGACATACACAGCACTCATAAATCAATCATTTATTTACTCATACGCTTACAACTCTCCTAATGATTACAGTTAGAGTTTGTAGTAGCATCACTTACTGATGATGGTGACTTTGTCATTGAAACGCGTTTGAGTAAATAAATGATTAATTTGTGAGTATTTTGTATGTATTTTTATTTTTTTAAACATTATGTACGTTAATCTGCATTTCTGAGCAAGAAATGTTTATAGTTCATCTGGCTGATCGTGTTAAACCAGTTATGATATCACTACATTATAGTTTTATAATAATAGGCCTACTCTTAATTGAGGTTAGGTCTTAAAAAAGTTTAGACAGCGAAAACCTAAAATACCAATTAAAATTATTGTTCGGTCAGAAGCTGCCCGCGTTGTTTGGTCGGTGCTGAAAAATTATTTCTCTCTAGGTAACGTCTCACTCTGTCAGAATATTTACGAAATAATAGACAGCAGTATATCTCCCAACATATTACATGCAGTGTACATATTGCATTACTGTAATATAGAGTCTGTATTCAAAATTACTGGAAGCGCTGTTATACTTTGCGACCATATACACTTTTATGAATTTAGTTTTCTTATTTCAGCATTAAATAATCTCTTTACCTGGTAATTTTGTATTAACAACTATTTGTGATTTTTCTATAAGCTTACCTATTTCATTTATTTATATTACTTTCAGCTAATACCACAAAGAAATATTTCAATTATTATGTATGTAAATATTTCTTTCCGGGTTTGTTTTATGAGTTTTTGCGATTGCAAAACATTACTATGCCTAACATCCTCGAACACTTTTGACAAGTAACATCCCCTATAACGCGAAAGGCGTGATATCGTGGGAATTCCACTAGGTTTATTTTTACATCTCACACATTTTTCAAAAAAAAATATTACACCATATTTTTACAAATATTCTTTTCCTAATTGAGTTTGTTTTATGCTCAACAAACACTAATATTTCGAAATAATCAAGTAGAATTCAAACACTTCAAAATCGCCTATATGTGTAGCCCTATCCATAAATACTAAACTAGCAAGATTGAATGTATTAATGTAATTTATTGCATAAAACAGAGTGCGTACTTTAATAAGAAATTTCGATTCTGCTCCGGTAAAACGAAGCGAAGACAATGATTCACGACCGTTCCCCTCGGAGCTTAAGGATACTGTTCCATTATACATCGGGACCACAAAGTGATAAATTCTGCACTGAATGCATTTCGCTATCAATGCGGTTTTCCATGAAAGGGAACGCTGTACTGAGTCAACCTTCCTATGGCGGTTTTGTTTATGTGACGTATATTCTAGCTATTTCAAACAACTATGCATATATGCCTAACGGCTTGAAGCCAATAGAATGACTCACAGGAAGTAACAAAACACTTGGTTCAAAAAAATGTGTGTGACTTAGATTTGGAAATTGAGAGCCTATTTTTAAAAGACTCGTTTTCGAATTAGATAAATGACAAAATTTAATACCACTCAATAAAATTGTTCAACTCAGAATTAAGATCAATTGAATTTAAAAATATTTGTTAAATATATGCCTATAGATCAATATATTAATTTCATTGATAATGTAACGTTGTAATACCATTGTGTTACTGCTTGAAAAGCATAAGAAATGATGGTTATAAAATGCGGATTTGCTTTTAAACCGCGAAGTATACTAGTTATTACAAGTACGTCTAGATAACTGACATATATCGCCTGATGGGAGTGATTTTATTCTCTAGTTTATAATGCTTTTTAATTAGTTTAGTTTAATTATTAGGAAACGCAAATTCAAAGACAAAACGAGTTCGATACATGTAAAATTAGTTAATGAAATATAAAGCTTGAACAAAATAAAAAGTTTATAAGAAAATAATGAGCATTTTTAACATCGTCATTTAAATTTTGTATTATTTTTCATTAAAAAAATATTGTATGCAAGAAAAAGATCTTACATGTTTGTCATTAAACCAATTTTGAAATATAAACAGTATTTCTACCTTTCAATTTTTTAAATCTTTTAATTAATTAAAATATTTTACTGCTTAATGGTGCAGATTTTAATTCTAAGAAATAACACAAACTGCCTGAATATTTAAATGCAAACACTAAACAAAATTAAGTTCTTTATTAAGGAAATATATTAAGTAGCGCTATGTAGGTAAATCCCTGTAGTAAAATAAATTATGATTATTATATACACACACATGCGCACTTTAATGTGTGACATTTAATACAAAATTAGCATTTTTATAAAAGGTAATCTTTTATGTATACCATTATAAATAACTCATTTCAAATAATATTATTTCAGATCTAGAAATTTTGACAAATTTAATTTATGGTCAAAGCTATAGTTATATGAAAAATTGATTGTTTTAAAAATTAAAATTCCACTAAACTAAAACTATGTTATATAAATACCTGTCTTAAAATTTAAACTTATTAATCTGAAACCATTCAATGATATGCGAATTCAAAACAATATTTCATTACGTCATATTGTATTAAAATAAATTCTACTATTATTTGAAATATTGTAAATATTGGTTAGGAACGATGACTTTTAAATACAATTATTAAATTGTAGTTTTAAAATTACTGTAAATGCAATACATGATTAAAAACACATTCCGATTTCCAATTTTAAAACTTTATACTTGCATATAGTAAATTGAATAAAAGAATATAATATTTTTTTAAAATGAATAGAAGCATTGCTTATAGGAAAGGTAAATAGTAGAACTAGGTGCAGAATGAAAAGGAATGATGCCTTTATAAAATGACTTTAATTCAAAAGTAAGAAATAAAGGAGTTAAAGTGGGTCGAGTGGTTGCTACGCTCCAAAGGGATTACAAAGAAGTGTTTAAGAGAGAATGTGTTATTCCTAATAACTGCACAATACATTCCAATGTCTTCAAAAGATATTACTAAATGCTAACAAAGTAAATCTTCAATCCATCTGATGTTTTTTCAACAAATTGTTTAAATATTCTCCATCATTATAAAACATAGGTCAACGATATTATAAAAGCTGCCCAAGAAAGGACATCTTCCAATAAATTGATTTAAATCACCTTACTCCAGGCAAAGGATTGATATTGTTTGGTACATTTAGAAACCTGGAGTGTTTTCACAACAATTAGGATTGATTTTATAAAACCGAAATACCATTGTTCGAAATGGTTTGAAGAGGTACTTTGAAATATTTTTCTTTGAGCTAGTTAAAAATTAAAGAAGATTGTTAAATACTTCAAAAATGTGAACATATTTGAACAATTTTGAAAGAGTATTAACCAAACTAAAAACTGTTTTATTTGAGTAATATGAGTAAAATATGGAAGGTTTTAAGACCGTAGCATCCTCGGCGAATCTATTAATAATTACCTAAATGTAATGCAATTTAAATTGGTTTCGAAATCAATAATTGATAACGAATAACAGGTAACTAATTATTAATTGATAAATACAAAGTCATATTTATCAGTGCGGGTAAAGTTACTACGTAATCATCTTATTATCTTAAATACAATATCGTTAATAATTTTTCCTTTTTTATATATAAATAAGGAAAAACCATATCTGCGGTAATATTACATCCTTATCTAACGAAATTTTTTTACAATTTACAAAATATATACAAATAATTAAAAAAAATATAAAGTATTTTTAACTGTATTAATTGCGTTTTTAAATGAAAGTTTTTAATTATTTGATGTTTCTTTTTATTTATAAATGATTGATTATTTATGTAATTATTCATTGGTTATAGTTTTAAGGCAATCATCTATTTTAATTTCGATCGATGACATATCTTTCATGTAGGAAAACCCTCCTGATAGAATATGGAAAGGATTATAGTCTTCAGGGTCGAGTATCTGAACGAGACATGTTCTCTAACGAAATTATACGGAATCCGATTCGCCCCATTTTATAGAGGGTTTAGATAGCTAAATTAATTACATAACTGTCTCTGGTCTCTTTGAATAGGTGGAAGAGTTTCTATCTTTTAGAGGATCTAAGAAAAATCAAAAAGACAATCTTCATAATAGTCCTTACTGTAATATTATATATACAAGACAATGAATATTTACAATAATTACATTAGATGTACTTTATGCTTAAAAAGCGTTCAATATTATACTAACAAGGGTGGTTGATATAGTTACACGCATTTTTAGAGATTTCCATTGTGCCTGCTTAGTAAATGTGTCAAAGGCTTCCGAAGCGTTATAAATTCCATTTGGAGCAAATTGCATACTCATGTTCATAAAATTGACTACCACAGAAATCGATCGGGGTATGAAGTAAAAGACATTTATCCAAAAGTAGTTCGTTTTAAATATCTTTGTATTTTAGTATAGAAGACAACATGTTATGAATATCAATATAAATGTTTCAATGTGTTATAAAAAATTAGTAACCTGAAAAATAGAAAGTGGAAATTGTAATGCGTACTAAGAAGCTTAAATATGCCTTAAAAATAATTCCATAAATTGTTCTGAGAAAATACGTTTCCATGAAATGTTTAAAATAGTACTTTATGCAAATCAAATGAGTCGGGATTCCAAGAACTGTTTATATAAAGTTCTATAAACGTATCAAGTGCATTCATAATTATATTATTAGGGTTCATTGAAACTCCTATTTTTTTTCTAGTGCACATGAACGTATTTCTGTGTATTTCGGTAATCCTAGGGATCTGAGTACCACCTACTTCGAATTATCGAGACTCTACTGTATTGTCGACCACTTGCGCGGGCACACAAATATACACACACACACACACACACAAACAAACAAACACACTTTAGTGCCAATGCACATTCTCTCGAGGAATTATTTAGGAAGCAATGCACATAGGGATTAAACCATTGATGTACCGTTGCGCCGCCAAAGTGTCCTTTCGATTGACGTGAACGGGAAGAAGACTGTGAAACGTAGCATTGTTGCTCCGGCTTTAATAGAGGGACCACTGACATCATTGGCAGACTTTGTCGGAGTCATAGTATTCTTTATATCTATACACCTACCATCACTATCGATAAGGTTCTTGATAACGCAGGTGTGTGCGTATTGACGTCAACGGACTTTGTTTCCTTTACATATAGGAGCGGAGTGGTCTGCGTTCTTCACTCGCACTTTGATTGTTGTAGGGTGAAAGTACTACATCAGTACAATGGTAGATGAAATCGGAACCACGAATTGCATATATATATAACGATATTCATTAGGTTAGGAAAACAACAAAATATTTGAGATCGTAGCACACTGTCACTATCCAACAAAGGGCAGGCTATTGTAAACCTTTCGGCCAAAAAAGTTACTGTACGAACTTGTAGGTCCTAAATAATAATATACGTCAAAAAGTTTCATTTTAGATAAACCAAGATGTGACTCGATCACCGGAGAGGTGCTTTACTTGGATAGCGAGGGACCTTGCAAGTTTATGGTGAACAATCTCTAAAAATGCAGAAAACTCACGTCCAGCGGACACCTGCACTTCGGAACGTTCGAAAAGTTCCCACCCACACCAAAGGATAAGTTATGGAGATTGAAGTTCTGATAGGCTGGAACAATTTTGCGTGCCATAAGGAATGCAATAAAATTTGAAGAGGGGATAGAACGCCCTCTTTGTACTCAGGATTTAAAAAAAATCAGTTATTGTAAAAAGAAGTAACTGTGTATTAAATTAATTTCTTAGAGTCAATCTATCCTATAGTCAAATATTGAGTCGGTACGTATATATATATATATATATATATATATATATATATATATATATATATATATATATATATATATATACATATTTATATAAATATATTTTATATTGAATATGGTGATACGTTTTCTTGTGATACAGTTAATGAATAAAAATATTTTAGAAACAAGAATAGTACATACACACACACACACACACAAACACACATATATATATATATATATATATATATATGAGTGTGTGTGTGTGTGTGTGTATGTATATATTTAGAGATAGGGTATTGATAATTAAAACAGATAATATCTAAGTAAATAATATACATACTGGGATTCATTGTACACTCAATAATAAGTTTGCAAAAACGATAACCCATTGAAAGAAATATATAAACAGTTGGTTGAAGCAGTTTAAAGTGGGAAAATGTTATTCAGTGCGAGTAACATCCAAGTAAGTAGGGGTTGTGAGAAATATTATTGCAACTGCACATGTCAACGTATTCAGAGAGTGAGAGAACGTTAAAGGGGTTGTGTTATTACTATTCTACAATTTGATGTAAACAAAATTATATTTGTCATCTGGTGTAGTTTTCAATATTTATTAACTATGTATTATTTATATTTAATTTTAAATTAGATTTAGAACGAACCGGAATAAAAAGAAATGTATAGTTTTATGTAGTGAACTTTACTAGATGAACTAACCTATAATATTTTAGAGTTTATTGCGAGTTTATACATATAATTACCAAAATGGATGTCTGATGTAACCCTTAACTGAATCTAATTATTTGTTCATAAACGGAATATATTTAAAAGTATTATTAGGGCGATTGAAATTTTTTTTTTAAACGCTGTACCGCGGAACACTTGCTTCTGGGGTAGATAAATAAAATGCAAAGTTAAAAAAAAGTATACAGTGAACCTCTAGCTAGCGCATCATACTTAAAATATTGTTTGTTTTAGAAATTAAGCCAATTTTCAACATACTCTTGCACTCCTTCACCTATTGTATTTTAAAGTGCTATAGTGAAAATTGTTTAACTAAAGGTTTAAATAATTATAGCAAATAAGTGTGAAACAGACAATATCTCTTAATTTGTGATAGCGTGAAAGATTCAAATATCGTTAAATTATTGTTTTTTTAAGCTGCTGTAGCCTCAACAGTGCTGAATGTTATAGGTATCGTAACTCATATTGACCAATCTCATAATGTTGATAAATGTAAAATAAGACGAGGAAAAAAATTAAACACAGAATTTCAAAACCAGAACACATAAGAACGCAAACTTCGCCAATGTCTTTACTTCGATGGAAGAAATTATAATTCCCTTGTAATTGAGAATGTCAACGAAGAACATTTTAGAAGGACAATAAAAGAAGAAGATTATTCCATAATACAAGAACCTGGATCTATCTATGTTGGCCACGTCACACCCTCAAGTGGATATGCTCAAGATATGGCTTATAGTATTACGTCTTATATGACGGAAGATGATATTTCTTTAGACGAACTTGACGTAGTGGAATGTGACGGTACCGTTACTAGTACACGGGTTGGAAAAATGGTGTGATGAGTTATTGAAAAGCAAGTAAAAAGACACCTGCAGGGGAAATATTCCTTTTGCATTTCAACCAGTTGCCGATCCGGCATTTATTTCAAACCTTAGAGGGTTAAACAACTGGGCCAAGTCATGTAGTGGCCTAATTGGCACCCAGCTTTGTAAGTGTGAAAAGCTTTCAACAGCTGATTTTGTAAGTATTGACTTTGAATTACCAGACATCGCACTCTTTTGAGTAAAGATCAACAGAATGGTAACTTCCAGACATAAGTAGAGCGATAAGGTCAGGAAATTGCTGGAACACCACTGAAATTACACCTCCTTCATTGTTACAGAGAATATCTGATGAAGAGGTTTGGGTTAAAATCACTGTTGATGAAACTTCCGAGGAATGGAACTTTGGAAAATATCCGTGTCACACGTAAACATGGAACGAGATGGTTTCATAAGATCTGCCGCAGCATCCAGATCTTCGATGAAGATCTTCGTTTTATATACGATAAATTTCGTTTGGTACTGAAATTAAATCCTTGACGCTCTGTAAGATGTATTTTTTAAGGAAACCAGATTTTTTTAAATTATTGTTTTTGAAAATTTTTAAACTTCCTTTGGCGGATTTTCAATTATTATCAGTTCAATTAACTTATAACCTTTCTAAGATGTTTGTAAAATTATATATTCATATCGTATGAAATTTATGAATGATATTGCTTTACATTTATATAATACACAAAAGATTTAGATGAAAATTTACCAAATAATAAAAGACGTGATAAATAAACATACTTTCTCGAATTCGCATGTATTAAAATATAAATAAATACATATTCGGGAGTGTATTTGACAGAAAAAACTTCAACTGCTCCGATAAGAAATAGTCAATTACTTTTGCAATAATAATATTCTAAATATATCTTATATAAATGTCTATTCTTTGCTTTCAAATATTTCTAATACACTTAAACATTGATATATAAATAGCTGAAAGAGCTGTTTATTTTCATACTTTCATGAAAATACATACGTAATAAACTAAGATTAAAGACTAGCTGTTTGCTACATAATCTCCCACCACCCTCGGTGTGCAGTGCAACGGCCAAATTGACCTTGAAAAATCGGTAATTGTACAGAATGGATGTTTTTGCCAATGCGGATAACATTACAAGACATTAATAATAATTGAAAATAGGGTAAATCAGGCTTAAAATTGGTGAATTGTCTTTAAAAAATAAACTAAGATTCATAGCCTAAAAAATATGCTCTAATAATGTACAAATATATTGGGACAGTTTAATTCACGAGAACATGATGGTATAAAATCTTACGACAGGGGCATAAAAGCGTTGCAATCGAGAAGATCTGTGAAAATAGCACAGTGAATTGAATAAATTTAGCAAAACATAAGCAAATTGTTGGAAGAAACTTTGAAATTCAATTCAAAACGTTCTGTGAAGTAATTGGTTATTATAAAAATCAAGCCAAAATAATTAAATAAATTAAAAAGGAAAGGAGTCAAGATTAAAAGATAACAAACTGGTTGCTAAGACGACAAGACTCAGATTAGATGGTTTATACAACAGGGTTCGCACAAAGACTGAACATTTTTCTAAAGGAAGTGTCAGTGTTACCAGAAGAAAATATAATAAAGGTAAATTAAACAAAGATGCTGACGCACTAGCGAGAATTCAATTAAATGTCGCTGAAAAATGTCAAAGTATTGGAAATGAAGAGCTATAAAAACCGTCAGCTGACTTAGCGCGTCTTTACTTCCCAGCATTGGATGATAGCGAGTCTTTGATAGTCAAGTTTAATAGGGAAGAAGAAAATGACGCCGCCAATCAAGAGAAGATCAATAAAACCGCCAATCAGGAATGGATCAATGAAGTAACTTACCAGACGGGTCACTCCAATGTTGAATTAAATAACCAAGTGGAAATACCAATATCCGTTGAACCTGTGAGTTTCGGAAAAAACAAATATCTGTAGCTCGTAAACTATTGACTAAAGGAAGTTAAAATAGTATAATTGTTCGGAAAGTCTAATAGAGATTAATTGTTGAAATTTCAGAATAAGATTTAGATAGGTAAATTGGTAAATTTCTGAAGGAATACTTGAAATCAAATGTTAATCATATTTATTTTGAAAGTAGTTTTTATGAGAAATTCGTGATATGTATAGCTAAACATTTAAGGAGCTCTAAATTTTGGTTAATTAAATGTAACACTGAGTTATTAGATATAACTGAAGAGAACAAAATTACAAAGATATTAAGTAATCACCATGTAAGTAAAACCAATCTTCGTGCGATACAAGAGAAGAACGAACAAACTAAACGATAATATTACTGACCTAATAATATAAAGTGACACATACAACATTTTATCAATAATTGTGAAATCTGTTTAAAGAAAAAGTGTGTTAGAGTACCTTTAAATTTTGAAATGAATTTAACGCCTAAACCAGAAAACAACTATATACAATCCACATAAACAGGCATTTAGTTGGAACACAATCGGTTTCTTAGTAAGATAGACGCAATCTCTCGCTACGCATAAGTATATCGCATGGGAGGCGCATACGCCACGGAAGTAGCTCTTAGACTACTTTATGCATTACAGGGTTCCTCAATATATAGTGTCAGACAACGGATCTGAATTTAATAATAGAATAATTAAAGATAGTATGGAAGTATATAACATTAAAATACATATCAAAAGTACTCTACGCCCACCTTAGGCGTCATTCCACACTAATTTACCGGATGCAACTACTAAATAACCAGAAATATTTTTAAGAAAAAAATATTACAAAGTATGTAAAATACGAAATTATTGCTTATAGTAATAGCACACATTCTGCCACAAATTTAACATCCTTTCAAATATAATATGGGCATGTTACCCCTAATAATGTTTTAAATATTGACATTCAAAAAACATTAGAAAATTTCTTTAATTAGTAATATATAATAGCCATAGAAAGAAAACAAAAATAATAAAAAGAAAACAATTCCTCACCCTAATAAGGAATCTTAAAGAAAATAATCAAAGTAAAAGAAAACTAAATAAAGAAATAACACCAAGTATTCCAACAGACGTTTATGTAAAAAATACGCAGGAACAAAATAAAACAGAATAAACAAATATAATCAAGAGGAGATATCTGCAAATAATAAAGATAGACAGCAAAAATTAAACCAATGCATTTTAATACTAAACAGAAAATTCGTTTGTCTAAAATTAAGAGATTTTGGAGGAAAATAATAACTCCAAAATGTAATTCCTCTTTACATCCTGTTCCAAGTCCCTCTTGTTCCTTGGCAAAGTAGATGTCGGCACAGCGGAAATAAAACATCAAAGAACATTGAAATAAGAGGCTACCAATTAATTTCGGACCATCATAACTAACGTAATCCCATGCCACATTTGTTCACAATTTTACTTTAAACAATCTATTTGTACAGCTTAATAATGTAGAATTTTATTATAACAATATATTAGTCTATTTTAATAAGAACTGTATTAACTATTTCAATGTCAAATTTACTCGAAAAACAGATATTGTTAGTAAAGTTAGATACATAATCGATTATTTCAAATTTGTTAATCTTACTAGAGACGTTGTTAGGAAAAAAATTATAAATTTTGAATCTTGAATGTGATAGTCGTAATGCAAAATTAAAAAGACATATTGTGGATGGACTAGGATCTGCATTTAAGTTTACGGCTGGAAGTTTGGATGAGTATAACTGTAATCAAAATTATAATATATTAAGCGCGATAGAAAATAATGATCGTAATATTTTGTAACAAATTGTCGTTTCTATATTCAATGGGTAATAATATAATTAGTAAGAACAATAAAACTTTTAATATTATTGAAAAGAACCCTGCTGAACTAAAAAATAAATTAAAATCAGTTAGCTATAGAAATAATTACTATAGAATTAGAATAAAATAGGAATATATTAGGTGCAAGTGAATATTTTAATCAGCATGTTCTTACAAGTAATAATACGTAGTTAACATGAAGAAATAACTGTATATTAGATTCAGAATATAGCGTACGTTCCTGAATTTAGCCATTGTAGAAAAATCTAAATTTAATATTTACAAACTAAATTCTGTACCCACTATATATGAATCTAAATAGTTATATATATATATATATATATATATATATATATATATATATATATATATAACATGAAGTATATTATAGTTTCCAGCTCTAATATTATTTTTGCACAATAATTGTAACATAAAAACCGATTCGAAATACTTTTCATCATTTAAACAAATGTCTCACAAAAAAATAACTGTGAAACATTAAAGAAAATAAACCCCACATGTAAATACACCACCACAGAATTTGCAAAAAATTTAACAAACTGGATCCCAGAAAATAACTAGTAACTGGCAACATTTCCCTCTAAACGGATTCTAAAAGTTTTTAACGAAAAAGAAACATAACAGTGACACTCCAGGGAATATTCTTGAATCATAATATTATGGTACTATTCTATACAATAACCGGAGACTCTCTCACTTCTCTAGAACAACTGGAGGACACCCTAGTTTAATAGACGTCTAAAACGTTTACTTACAATTGGACCAAAATTCAGAGTTTTCAGTCAGCATGAGAAACGTCGACCTTGACAAAATCAAAATTACCAGCTCCAGGATCAATCGGAAAGTTCATATCACCCATGACATTAGTATTTGGACCATTTCCCAGTATTGCACTCTCATTGGAGGAGCGGTACGTGTTATTAAAAAGTTGGTTCAAGGAAAGTATACGAGACCCGCTGCTCAACCAACCCCTGATATTTTGTTTGGGGATGGAGGAAATTGGTAGAGTATTATTGAACTGTCTAGCATGAATTGTGACGACTCAACTTTACAATTTTAAGAATGGTAGCCTACCTGTAATAATGGTATATATGCTTTATTACATCAGAGTTAGGCGGGGCTTCGCTCCATGTTCGTTTCACGTTTTTGTTATAATAGTTTAAAAGTAAAAAAAGCGTTTGTAGCAATTAAAATTGACTTTTTAAAAATTAATTTCCTTTAACCAAGAAATACATATAAAGAAATATATTTGTGTGTGTGTATGTGTATGTGTGTGTGTGTGTGTGTATGTGTGTGTGTGAATAATATGATTTGAAAAAAACTATTAACTTGTAGTGTTGATTTTACTTATGTTAGAACCAAAGAAATAGAATCTATGATCTCAGTTTGTAGAATTTCATTTCAACAAACTCCTTTCAGCATCCAGGCGTTTCAAACTTGACAAATGAGTAACAAAATAAACTACTGCCATGTTCAAACCTGAGCTAATCATCGGTCTAGTGCCAGTCATATTACCGAACGGCATACACAAGCAAACGTTTTGCGTCTCGCTCCTAGTGTAACGTTTTTATTTTACCGCGAAACCTTGATCTCCATAAACTAAAGATAGTTCATAGTTCTAATGGTTGCCGTGGGAAATCAGCACTCTCCAGCTGACCGATATTAAACAGCTGATCGTGCTAAATTTGTATTTTCCGGTCCTTTCTAGAATAATGTAATCAAGTTAAGAATAGTAGCATTCTGATAGGGAGATTCGAAGACCGCATGTCCTTGGCGTCTTTTTGGTGACTGAGAGAGCACATTCCGCGTCATGCCGTCTTCCCGAGGGAACTAGTAGGCAGACCTAGGTAACTGATATACTTCAGGACAACCCCAGCAGGTAAACCGTTTAAATCTCTTTATATTATAATTATTTATATTAAATTGTATATATGTGCACTGTACAGGGCCTGAGGATTATTATTTGCCATAATTCATTTAAGGGATGATATTCTAAATTCTATTTCTTTAATATTATTATTACCGCTTTTCTTTTAATCCTCCGACGGTGGTGTGTGTGTCACTAGTAAATGCTGTGGTAAGGAAAATATTCAATAATAAAAACAATAAATTTTTATAGTGAACAAGATTATTTAAATTACGTTTATTCTAAAAAGCCTATAAAACAAAATGTAAAGCGTACATTTCTAGCTTAGCGACATATAAAATTATTCGTTTTGAAAGTAAATTATTTTTCTCTTCAAATAATTTGTCATGTTTAAATTTATTAAAAACTGACAACATTTTATTGCCACCTTTCTATGACTCATAAAAAAGTAGATATAAACTCAACATATTTTCAGGAAATATAACCTCAATATATCCTTCACAATATGTGGTAGTAGAGATTTTAATAACTTATTATTCAACGACGTCTCAAAAAGTAATAAAGGAAACGTGAACTTCTACGTTTAATATTGTATAATGCTCGAGACAGGTAGTTAATACTTTATAAGCTCTTGCATTTGTTTTACAGCAAGAGAGAGCACTTAAAATAAGCTCTTTGCTTTATACACCTATATTGCTATAAGCACTTCGTGGTAGTAATATTATTAAATTTTCAAATTATGCTTTCAGTTCAAATGGATTTAGTATCTTATAACAAAGTGCTTTTAACTGTCCGCGGTTGAAATTGTTTGAAATACGTAACACCGACGTAATCACATACTTTGCGTCGCTATAAAATAGATTTCCTTTTAATTTACTTTTCGTTTTATTCTATGTTTATAGAATAGCTGTCAATTTAAAAAAAAAATATTTCCATAAAAATGTGAGCAAGACTCTTTAGTGAGTATAAGTTATTGTATTGCTAATGTTACACTTTTTTTTGCCTTCAAGGTGGTATTATTTAAAAGTATTGGTAAAGCTTATACGTATATTTTCATAAGAATAGAAATAAAACCTAATTAGGTAATCGTGAAGGTTTGCATCATAAATTCTCACATATTTATTGTAACTTACAATGACCTCTGGAAAAGTCAACTTCTTACAGTTTTTTTGTTGCGTTTTAAAAACGCTTATAGCAAAAGAAAAACTGAAAAATAATTTTGTATATTGACATAACTTAAGATAGGGAATACATTTTTAAGAAAGACAACTACTCAATCATAAACAAAGAGATAAAAGAACAAAGATAAACGGAAGCGAAAAAATCTCAATTACTAGCTTAATTCACATTCTACATTTGATATTTCCTAAAATAACTGTATTTATTTATGATTACAAATGTAGTAGGATTTATTCTTGTTAGGACTATGAGAGTTAAGTGAACGGTTAAATCTTTACGAGAACAGTAAATTACTAAATACTAAATTATAATACGAGTATATTGCACATAAGTAGATAAACTTAATATTTTTACATTTATGTACATACATATATACATATAAATAGCACTGTCACGTATTTAATCATCTGTAACAATTTATTATGTAAACGATAATATTATTTAAAGATTTTTTCGGGCTTTCTCTAGGGGTAGTAGGCCAACTCTAATGATTCCAGCACTAGAAAGCACTACACCTGCCGAACGTCGGTTTACAAAATACATCAAGGGTTTTGATACATCAGAGTCAAAATACATCAGATAAATATACACTGATTAAATTGTAAGTTGTACGTGTGGAGCGTGAGTGTGCACGTGTTGTAATGCTTGAAATAAATTGTCATATTTACGTAGGTGTAATTAAATTTAAATATTTAAGCTCTATAGAGTGTCGGTTATACTTAATTCATTGATAAACTTGGGAAATATTGGGTCATTAGTTTTCGAAATGTATTTTATCTTTTTAAAATTATATTCGTAACTTAAAAGAAAAATACTTGCAAAACTCTTCTTCAGTGATAAGCACTAAAATATAACCGTGAAAACTTTTAATGTTTCCTTTAGGATAAAAGTAATATTTTATAATGAATAAGGGACACTAATGAACATTTTTTGTCATTTTTATTTGCGGTGATACATTTGGGAGATCCTTTAGATCGAAAGAGATACTTTAAAAAATCAGCATTATATTCTACTTCTGTATATGCTGTATATACCCTTTCCGAAAATATACCAGATTTTACCAATGTTTTGAACCAATATACATAAAATGTTTTATCCGCAATTCAGTTGGATGATGTGAAAGGTTTTTATTTCAATTGCCAAATGAGAAGTTTTGTTAATTAATAATACAGATTTTAGTGTCAAATACATTGTTTGCTACGATAAAAAATCAAATTAAATTATAAAAGACAAAACAGATGGTCTAAAACCATTTCACTTCGGTCGCAATCTAAATCTAAAAAATTGAGTTTACGTTTGGTCACAGGATATATTTTTTTAAAATTCTTACACAAATTCTATTTACAAGTTAATAAATTGCCTATTTTTGTATTTTTAATGTTTGTTCATAGAGTTTAAAGTCAACATTTTATATTGGATATTTTAATTCCATATTATAAAAACAAAAACTTAAAAATAAAAACGAAACAAAGCAAAATAAAATTGGTAAATTAAATACTCATGGCTGATGTAACATTACTAATATTTGTAAGTCCTAATATTTTTATAGATCAGACCATTCTTTTAATTATTAATCAACAATCCTAATATTACAAGTTTTATTGGTTATTGTTACTTACCAGTCACATGTTTCACTTATCAACAATCCTAATATTACAAGTTTCATTTGTTATTGTTGACTTACCAGTCACATGTTTGACTTGTGGAAACTAAGAGCGGCAGGATCACCAAAATATACAAAATTTCCGACATTATGCTTTTTCTTCAGTCACACCATGTCACTGTAACAACACAAAGTAATGATTCACTCTTCAAATAAATCTTCACTCTCTGGAGAATTTACACTTATATTTAACAATACTATCAATAAATAAAGAAATGCATTTGGAACATTTTAAATATTATATGTCAACGAAACACAACTAAAAGCCATATTTAAAGCTTTTTTAAAATAAATAACTACTAAATATAATTAGAAGGGAGAAATGCAAAATAATAAAATGATAATAAAGTTAATTGAAAATCCTATAAAATAATAATAATTGATAATGTTTGATGGAAATTGATCAACTTGAACCTAAAATTTGTGAATAAAATAATATTTAAACAAGTCACAGTTTCTTTTCCTGCTAATATTAACAAGGTTTGTTAATAGCGACGAATGATAAAAAACATTACAGTGTCAGTAGTGTATGATTTTCATTGAAGTAAATTTTATTAGTGTTGAGACGCGTCTCTATAAAAGTCTCTACAAAAATAGCTTAAAACCCCAGGGTACACGTATGGTCTATGATAAAATACGAACGACAAGTGTACAGCTGTTGTTATCCGCATGTTATTTAAAAGTAAACAAAAGGTACCACAATAAAATGACTTTTTGAGGAAATTATTTCATTTGGTGTGAAAATGGTGAATTACTTTATATGCGCTATTTCCTGCAGTAAACGGAAATTACTTCTATTATTACTGGATATAAATTGAAATTAGGAAGTACAAATAGCTAAGTTTAATTACTTACATTTGCCTCCTTTTAAGACATAAAATAGTCCTAGATAGGATGTAGTATGCTAAAATATAGATGAGCTATTTTAGTTTAAACAAACTACCTCTGGAACATTTATTTAACACCTCCCAATGGGAACATTTTATTTGGTTAGTTATTAAAGTTATTAGTCAATATTTGTTCAACATTTTATTCGGGAAAAGTTTTAAATCACATTTAACTATATCTGATCTGGAGTAGCGGTGAAGCTTCCAAATGTTGCAATGAGTTTCCAAAAATTGAACTCATGTGCATACATTTTATAACAATGCTTATTTTTTAAGAATTATCTATATGTTTGTTTTTTGTATTAATGGTTGTTATTTGGAAAATATTGTTGAAAAACTGATTTAAAAATAAAGTCACGTCGCAAGTCTTGTGGCTAAATACGTGTCTTTATGAAATCATCCCCTCCTTATTACCACTAATTGACATCCTGTGCAGTCGTGCTTATTTTTACTAACCACAGCTAGAGCTTTGTTTACTCGGTCTTCTACTGTTTAGTAGTTACCTTTCCTTCACTGAACAAATCATTTTGTGTTATTGTTGCTTCTCTAAACTGGTTAATGGGTTTGTATTGTAGAGTTTGTCCTTCCTCTAATTATATCATTTCGTGTTTTCTCTCTGTGATTGTTGGTCTTAATTTTTCTTGGTTTTATAAGCTTTATATTTTAAAACTACATTTACATTTAGTTTTTGAATCTCTCATCTCATTACCAGGAGGTACTTAATAACATTTTGCCCTTAATTTATTATATTGAAATTATATTTAAACACATATTGTAACACATTTTAGGTGTGTTACATATTTAAAAAATTCAGAAAACAAACGGGACGTCAAAACTTTAAAATGTAAAACATGGATAAAAATAAGAAAACAAAACAATTGTATTTGGAACCGAAACCTATGTATGAGCACGAAATATGTTTTTTAAAAAAGACTACTAGGACCGAGCTGCGCAGTACAAGAGGCGCGGAAACCTAGATAGCGGCACGGAGCCATGCTTCTTTCTCTAATGTGTCGAAAACGTAAAGCAGGAAGGACTTCTTTCGAGATGCAGGAGCAAGGACGCCTTTATTTTTTTTTATAAAGTATATTAATTAAATTTCTGTTTTCATTAGAAGGAATATTGCTGCCCGGATAAATGCCTTGAGAGGAAAGATCATTGCCGAAACGCTGAATTTGGGATTTCATTCCAAAATAAGTCTGTTCGGATCACCATAATAAAAAATGCAGCTAAGTTGTACTATAACAATTGTGTTGAAAAGGTAATAACGTTTGAAAAACTTAACTTTAATCTTTCATTGCTTTATAAGCCAGTTCTCTGTAAAACAAAGTGTTTAAAGTAATAGTGCAATGTAAAATAAGTAATTTTAAATTCAATATACAAGCGTTAATGCATCTTAAATTTGTGCAAGCAATTTCAAATAAATATCTCTTGCTTTTCCGCAGATATTCATATAATTAATCTCTTGAATTATATACGTATGTAACAAGGGTAAGCCACCATTTCCAATAAGTATTTATTTGTAATTTTTGTTTAATTGGCAAAAGTAAAATTTGATTTATTTGAACTAATATTGTGTTAAAATTATTTGTGATTTGCGTCATTCTTCTTCCAACTGAACATTTGATATTGTAGGTTAATCCTTAATTATGTAATGAATTACTGCAATATTTAAAATCAATTAATTCATTCAGAATTAAGTTATTCAATCCGTTACATAAATTGCGCAACTCTACTAGTTTTGTTTCTTTCTAAAATATGAGTCACATAAATTGCGTAACTCTGCTATTCTAAAGGAATTAATGTTCGAAAATAATGTGTTACAATATTAATCTCAAATTACATTTATAATATATAAACTCTGTTTTTTAATATTCATTATATTAAACTCATATACAAACTACTGTTTATTTCATCTCATTACATTCTACTTTCAAACGCAATATATTACCGTCTATTACATGATAAATGGGTATTAAACCACATAACGTACAAGATAAACACCTTTATGACATAGATCGAACACTATGTATTGTATGTTTACAGTTTCAACATGACAACAAAAAATAGAGCCACGAAATCGTAACACCTTTATATTTACCTGTTAATTATTCCGTTAATCATTATTGATAATAGTTTAACACATTGATTTTACAATGTACACAATCAAATTTATACTCTTACCGGTGTTTATTTATATTATAAATATGTATATATATATATATATATATATATATATATATATATATATATATATATATATGTATATATAACATATTTATCGATCAGATTCCTAATAGGGAATTCTTGGAAGTTTCATTTGCAGTCTAAAAAGGATACAATCCCTTGGCATATACGTACAAATATAGTCAAGTTTTAAATTTACCCCACTGGGGCAATATGTCGACTGAAAGCCTTGAGGTTGAACTTTGAGTTTCACCCAGTTTTGAAAATTTGATTTTAATGCAAATTTGCTACAGAACAGAATTACGTTTAGCTGCAATATGGCGACATCAATTGTGTTTTGGGGTCAAAGTGAGAGGAAGTTATACGTTGTTGTATTAACTCACTAGGGAATGGAATAAATAATATTTCGTCATCAAAATCAATGGCGCGGGCGTTGTTAAAACAGTTTAGTAATTTGTTAATGTTTAAAACAGTTTAGTTAATGTTTACTAGCTATAATAATTACGAAAATTGGATACATTTTATTAGAAAAAATACTTTAAACCGAACGGGAATGTTTTCTATTGGTTACAATCCAACAAATAACTTTACACAAAATATTTTGCCTTTATAGTTAAATGCTTATGTGGGATAGTGTCTATTAATTTAGACATAGAATATTGTCTTTCTTCACACCACACACACACACACACACACACACACACACACACACACACACACACATTCACACTATTATGATTTGAGGTTTATATATCACTCGTTTTAAAAATAAGTTGGATAGGGCTATATTTTATATAACTATAAGCTATTTAAGTGTTCAGCTATTTCAAATAATTTATACATTTATAATTAACTGTTTAAAAAATGTTTCCCTATGTCAACATCAACCCTAATCGATAATTGCAATGATAATTACTATAGATTTATTTATGATTTGTATTTCTTAGAAAAGCCCTCATTATCATAATAAAGTAAAAAATACCACAATCGTTTCTCAAATAGAAAAAATGATGTATATAAGGTACAAAAGTCATAAATAAAGTAAAAGTTTCTGATTTAGTTAAACGAATGTTTAAAAATGAGGAGCGATATTGAGGTTTTAAATAATAATTATTAATAATCTTAGTGCTTTGTAGAACTAACATGGAATAACTTTAAGCAGATGTGCTGAACATACTGTTTCAGAAGGTGATGATTAAAATTTGAAAACATCTATAGTGTGCAATACATTTGTTACAAAAAGGAAACACGAACGTACATTTTCTGTATTTTTTGTTTCGAGTTGATTATAAGTCAACTTCTAGGTTTTTACCAATATTAAAACTTAGTGTGTCTTTGATTGCATATCAGAAGTTTAATAATTAATATCATATTAATATAGACACTGTATATTTGAATACAAAGTTGTTTAGAAATAAATCGAATATGGATTACATTTAATTATTAAAAAATTTAAACATTTTAGAAAATTAAACAAAATGTAAATATCTTTCTTCATGAAAATGGAGCAATATAATTCATTGGGTAAACAATAAACGCTTGAAGAAATAAACCCTTAAGGTCAGTACATACATAAATATCTACACACACAACCCTCAATTCAATAAATAATTACTCACTATTATCTACAAAGCAATATATTTACAAATCTATGAAATTCACGAGTATAACAGAAGATATTGTGAAAAATCTTATTTACTAAAAATCCAAGTAATTGTATTTTTAGGTTAATTAAAAATTCCCCACAACGAGCACTAACAAAACTTACTTTTAAACCAAGCAATATGTATTGCTTATGAAACAAAAGCAAGCCGAATCTGTTATAAAACCTTTCTGCACGTCGTTCCACTAATTGACATGTTGTGTAACCCTGGCTGACATCACGTGTTCCACCATTGATCTTGACAAACCACCGTCGCAACGGTGTTACACATGTTTTGTTAAATTTTAATAGCGTCCTTCCCTATTCACCCTATGTTTACCCTTTGCAATCTCCCCTTCCCTATATAGCCTCCTTCCACTAGGGTTCGATACTAGCTTCACTCAAAGAATAATGACTCAACTTTTGCTTTACACTTGCACAACTGATGCAGTTGTGATAACATTAGAAGTATAAAGTAAACTTCGGAAGGTTTTAGTTAATATTAAAAAAATAGGGAGTGAATAGTAGAAATTATATATTCCAAGAAAAATGTTTATAAAGTACAAATAAAAAGCTATGTACATAAGAATAAGTATACCCATACATAATAAAATTTATGATTGGCAAATATAATGAAATAAATAAAAAAATTGTATTGAAGAATTACCTTCCATCGATTAGGTTCATCCCATGTCCTTGGGTATATATAACATATGTAATACCTACGTCTTAAAAATATTTTTACGGTCAGTGGAAGAAAACTTCCATTAAAAGGTAAACCCTCAATATTGACGAAGAATTTATATGATAGTAAGTATACATTACCAGGAAAATTTTTCCTATAACTCAAAAAATATATATCGTAAATGTTTATTGTAAACGCCTGTAAATCACACTTAGAAAACATATAATTGTTACTTTTCCCAATTTTCTACATAAGAAAGGATCGAGAACGAATAATGTTTACAGTTGTTTTTCAGTGATAAACATAATCATATACGCAGGAATGATTTGTAAATTGTATTTGTGATTGATAAATTGGGTAGAAAAAGTGAGATCTAAATATATAAATTTGATTAAAAAAATTGAAATATGTGTTTGAGTTTATATATATATATATATATATATATATATATATATATATATATATATATATATATATATATATATATATCCCTAGAGTGAACGGGCAAATAAAAGTTACATAAGTAGACGGGCTGGGTCTCACAGACCCAAAACGTAAAAGATCAGTAAAAAATTTTTAACAATTTTAATTGAGTCAAACATATGTTTATACTACTTCTAGGAATGTTTTCATTATTTCAACACTAAATTCACAAAATAATATTGCTAAAAAAAATTCATAACTATTTATTTACTTTTTTTAAAGATTTTACTCAAAAGAATTGCAATAATTTTATCAAAGTTACACTAAGAAGCTAAAAGTTGAACAAAAACACTGTGGTTGTCTTACACGCCTTTTTAAGAGTAGTTTTAACATTAAAACAATAACAATTACTTAAAATTGAAAAAAAACAAGTTTCTATAGAGTTCCAAAGTTTTACTTTTTCCAGCATTGGCTACACAACATTTCAGCGTGGCCTAGACATAACTAGCCTTAACTTTACACTCTTTACAAAAGTACTTTGTTTTGTTGTCTTAACACAAGGAACATCTACCACGCTTACCTGGAGCCGGATTCTGTTTAGGTTCAGCTTCATACCCGGAAAATTTAGTTGCTAACTGCCGAATCTCTCGTGGTAGGTTATCTTGCTGAGCCCGGATGGTCAAGAAGGGCTGCAGCATCTGTTTTGTTAAGTCCTTGAGAAAAGCTCTCCTGGTTATGGACTGACCATTTGATCTAAACACAATGAAAGCTTATAGACCAGCAATATTCATTTAAGCAAAAAACAAAGTTAATGGCCAACGTCTCGATCCTCTTGCAACGCTGCATTCAGCACACATAGCATCAGCCACATCAACACCTCCTTTAGATGAAGTATAAGTTATGATGCTGGGCTTCTTCTTTTCCTCAGTAGAAGGGTCGATTTCACTGTCATGGTGCATAAATGAGAGTAATATAACACTTTTCGTTTTCTTGGGTACGTAAGATACCATTGTAAAATCTTCTAGGAATCTTCTTTCGGAATGTACATTCGAAATTTACATCGTCCTCGGAAGGGAATAAGCATCTCGGCCAATGTTGTGCATTCATATGTAGAAAAGTATTTTCTACAATTTGAGACAAGTATATCTAGAAGCTGTCTGACTGCTGCAAGGTTGTCATCGGGTTTTCGGACATTTCTTGTTGTTACGTCATCAAAACGTATACATCTGGAAAGGAACCTAAAATGTCTAAAAGCCATTCCAGCCCTGAACATCTCAACCCCTGTTCCATCAGTCGCCCAAAATTCTCTTACATTCATCCGTCCACCATGTAAAACTCCAGCCAAGTATAAAAGTCCTAAATAGGCTTTCATTTCTACAGCCGAGGTCGGTCGTGCCAGATTGGGATCATCAGTATAATTGTCCTTTACAGGACAATATTAGTCGATTCAACAATCAACTCAAGTAGTGGCTCATTAAAAAATAACGACCAAGAATCTAGTGCAGTTTGAACATTTCTAGCTTCCCTTAGGTTTCCAGATAAATGAGATACTATATTGTGAGACCGGGTTCTAACAGTTTGTGTTGGTAAGTTTTTTTGCCATTTTGTCTTTTTATCTTTACCAAGGAAATAATTTTGGCCTCTAGGTATACCTGCTGGTGTTGAACTTGAGTCACCAGAACCTTCAGGTATGTGTAGGTTATCACATTCCTCACTGAGTTCTCCTACATAACCAACTGAATTATTCTCAAGTTCATCATTGTCTACTAGTTCAATATCACTATTTGTGTCATGTTCACTGTACAATTGAAAGTCAGGGTCTGTGTCTGAGTCACTTACTTCACTTTCAGATAATTCCTCTAATAAAATACGCTCAATTTCATTCGGTGTTTCCACTCTTCTGCTACTCATAATGATAAAAAAAGCACTACACTATACACTTCTTGAAACACGTTAATACACTAACAGACGTTAAGTAAATAACAAAAAAGTAACATAAAACAATAATTGGTGAGTGTTGAAAAAAAGTCACTCAAGTGAACGGGCCGGGTCCAACTGACCCACACTATACTTTATCGCCAAACGATGACTAAGAGTCAAGTTGGCAAAAACAATGACACTATCTCTATCTGTGGACTATTTTAGGAAGGTACAGAGGAAAACAGCTATCTACAATACAACTGATTTTATAAATAACCTAATATAGAAACGCTTGGGTCTCACAGATCCAGCCCGTTCACTGTAGGGATATATATATATATATATATATATATATATGTATATATATATATATATATATATATATATATATATATATATATATATATATATATACATATATAATTTTCGTAAAATGTAAGAATTAAAATTATGCGAATATGTAATATAGCAGTATAATATCAAATGTACCATTTCTATACACCCATTATAACATATTAATACGTTCGAGTAAGTCTTTCTTTCATGAATTCTATAAATATCTCTCCTTATCAGTATCATGACAATAGAAATAAAATATTCCCATATTTTTGAGTACAGTTTTCAGTTATTCGTAACGATTTCATATTCTCCCGTGTTGACCCGTTTCGGAGTAACTCCATTTTCAAAACTTAAATCGGACTCCTCAATATATTATTTGAATATGGGCCAGTACCAACTTTCCAACTAGATTTATATTTGTACTTAATGCTACTCCTTAATTATTTTTAATATTCTTACGTAGTAACTTTGGGTAAACATATTAAAATATATACTAATTTGAAAAAAATATGAATTATTCTAGTTTTGGAAACTTCCCATTTATTTTTCTCTCTATATTGTTTATAAAAAAAATAATTGTTTTTTAATACATTTTTAAATGTGTTTTATTTTGATAATAATAATTTTATTTTAAATGTAAGTAATTTTATTATTAAATAACAATATTATTTTTATAAATTTACTTTATTTAGGTCATTTTACTTTTCAATTAAACATAGATTTTTATACACTATGTAATTTGAGCTTTTTTCAATTTTTAAAAAATATGTGTAATATTTTTGTTTTGGGAATGTTTTTGTAGCCAGATATTTGCCACATATTTTACGTTGAAAAACGCAAGACTACCAGCTAATACCAATTCAAATCATCATTTCAAACCTTATGGCTGATTAGGGTGCTCTTAGGTTAGCATACATAAGCATTATTCAGAGACTAGTATTGCAAGTCAGTTTTCAAATTGTGTAAACTAATTGACAGATGTGGTGCATGTAACTTTTATCATGATTTCGAGCAATTACTAATAGCGTTATGAAGATATTGTATTTAATATTAATTGATCATGGAATTGTTTTTTTTAAGGATTTTGGATCCTATTTGCAAACGTGAGTAGTAACTTGTAAAGAGGATAACCCCCTCATTGTTTCTCTCTGTGAGACAGTTTTGCTTCTGAGAAACGACAATACTAACAAGGGATTTGTTTTTCAAAATATTTTTCAAATATACTTCCCAATTATTTATTTATTTTACCTTTATTTGTCTTAATATGTTAGATCCCTAAATATAGGCCTTAATTTATCACCTGCAATTAATTGGGTTTTTTAAATTCAACATTCCTTATTAGCTCGAGCTCTTACAGTTTCACGTAATTTAAAAAAAGGTTTTTAAAATTTTATATTTCAGAAACGAAACGTCAGTTTGTCCAATATAGTCAAACGCCCCCACTAGGTCTAACTGGACGTTATTGCTAATAACATTTCTAGGAACTCTATGTACGAAACAAGAGACAAGGCAATCAACAAGCGCTAATTTGTGAAACATGGACTATAACATTATTGTTTACATTTTTAACATTTTTACCTAGTTTTCCATTTGAAAATTTAATAGACAGTAAACTTTTAACAAGTTAATGAATTAGACGTTTCTTCTCAAATGTTTTTTATAAGATGACTATATTTTGATTGGAATAGATTAAAATAGTTCGTGTAACATTGTACATCGCACTTTAGTTACTATTATTAAAATAGTTGTATATTTTTAATGTATAATTTTCTTTAAATATTATGGTAGTCGATATATTAATGAAGCGAATGTTTGATTTTAATATGAAACATATTGAATATGTACAATAAATATGTTAGATAGGCCTATATTTGATGAATTCATAACTAATTTGGCTGTACCTAATTTCGACATAAATAAATTCATTAAGCTGAAACAGAATTGCTTTATCAAAAGTGAATTGGATTTTCATTAAAGTAATTCCAAAATGTTTATTTGAGTAATAACCAAATGTTAAATAGACATTTATAAATAATATTTATTTAATAAATTATTCGATACTTGATGGTAACATTTCTTTCATGAAATTCTTATTGAATTTCATGAAACGAATTCTTATTTGTGCGTTCACCCTTTGAATATATTGTTTGCTTATTATATTTACGAAAAACATTTCCCCCAAATTAAAAAAAAAGATTTTATAGAATAGAATATGCATTTATTTTCAATACAGAAACGAATCTCACAACTCTACATTATATATAGTTACTATAGGGATCCTGGCCGGATTATGACCTTATTCCCGAAATTCGCAATATTTAAAATATTACAAATAGGAGCATTTGTCCCGGATAATTAGGCACAGTGACAATCTAATTATTTATTTGCTTTGTTCAAGAATTGCAGTTATTTTAAATACGCACTTACAATGTGCCAAAAGCATTTGTACCACAGTCATAGGTCCCTCATGTATGTGCGTGAATGAGGTTCTAAATTAGATTAATCAGAATCAAGTAATACAAAACGTATAACTTGATACCTTAGAGCTTTTAGTTCTCATTTATCAAACTAACTAAAATATTAAGAAACAAGCTTTCAACGTTAATATTTGTGTGTAAACTACAAATAATCCAGCAGGAAGTGTCTGTTTTACTTTCGTAGCAAAAGAGAGGAGACTAGTAAAGTTCACCTTTCGATTCAAAGGTGAGAAGGCTACATTCTACCTTAATTATTTTAGGACAAAAATATGTTTACTTAAAAGTAATCAGTACTGGTAATTTCATTAGGAGGCGTTGCTTGATCGCTACCTATAACTAATTTTTCGAAATATCAATGTAGGAAATATTGTTTACAATATTCAGCTTTTAATGTAGTCTATAAATATAGTATAATATATAGTATAATGTAGTCTATAATATATAAATATTCGATATTTAAAGATACTTAAATTAAATTATTTATAACCGGAAACATAAAAATCAATCTAACATTTGGTTCTGATTTTACTGAAAAAATAGAAATTTTTCAACCATGATATCGAGGGTTAAACTTATTTGAAAATGCTCAAAGAAGTAGGACATAATCCAGATCTATGCCAGAAATACACCATTGTAGTAAGAGTGACTTTTACTAAAATACACCACAACTTAGGTCTTATGAGGCTAAAAAATTCGCAATAAACACTCTCGAAAATATTTTAAAATCAGATTTGTAAAACTTGAGATTTAGGTTTAAAATGAACCATGATTTCTGTAAATAACACTCTTGAGATTTGTCCCGCTAACTATTCTCTAGAGAAGCTGCCAGGCCCTAACAGTTTGTGGCTGGAGCAAACCACTGAATGCTAAATGTTTACACATTTTAGTTTAGGTTATGTAAACACACTCGCCCTTAATCACACAAACACACACCTCTTGTCATTTCTATCTGCAATA
>JBAIZL010000001.1:390375393-390455393 GCA_036971475.1 Prosapia bicincta
ACAGTACCAACAACAATAATTATTGTAATTTTCCTGATGATGTTGGTACTGTTTGCCAACGAAAAGCTTTGGATATAAATTAATAAATATTCTTGTATTTGAATAACCTATGTGGTTTTAAATTATTAAACAAGAAAACGTATTTTATATATATATATATATATATATATATATATATATATATATATATATATATATATATAATTGATAAAAACATATATTGAGTTATTTTTTCGGGAGTAGAAGGGAGGAAATTTGAGTCGCTTGATCAAACTTTTAAACCGTGTATGGGTTCGCTAAGTTAGTTTTCAATAATGTTGAATTCCTCCCTGACGTGACTCTCACCAACCATTCAGTTGGCAGTTTATTTCAAATGTCTCAGTGGGTAGATGTGGTTGTTACTCCTATGTGGTCCTATAATGTGTTTTTCCCGTACCTTATTCATCAGATAGCATAGAGCAAGGTTAGCAGAGATCAGCGCTACACGGTCAGTAAAGTCCATTTAAAAATTTCGACCAGGTTCTAATAAAACTATTTCCAGTGCTCTCCCAAACTGTGTACATAGGTATAAACTTTACAAGGCTGTCACTTGTGCAGAACTATGTAGAAGTGTGCATATATAAAAAGAGGCTGTAGTAGAAAATATTCTGACAACCACCTTTGGTAATAGGTGCGAACATTAACCTTAAAGGTCGTTCCCTTTTCGTAAAATAACCTAAATAATTTTATGTAAATAAAATAAGTAAAAACTCAATGTTTTAGTGATTTTTGCCTGATTTGATGCTGAGAAAATCATTCTTGGTGCATTGCAATTAAATTCTTTGGTTACTTATTTTAGAGTAAACAATGTCTTTTTGCAATATTATAAATAATTGCAATATCCTTAAAATATAGGAATTAAAATTAATAAATTTGAAGAAACATATCAAAAAATTGAAAAAAGGTTTATTTATTTCATATAATAATTTTATTCTATGGCATAATTTTATTCAAGATTATGTTTGAATCTACCTGTGTTCTTAGCAGTTTTTTTATTAAGAATAAACAGATTCGTAATTTAATCCTAATTCTGAAAGTTGAACTACTTCATTATTTATTTCATTGCGATATTTCTTACTGTTTAATATAAGATAAAATTTGTGTTTTTATAGTAGTCAGAATAGATAAATATGATTATCACTTAAATTATGGTTTATGGCTTATGGTTTATCAATTAAATTGATAAAGTCTTCTACAGCGATAGAACATTTCTCTCTTACATAGGTCTTCTTGAACAAAACGTCTCCAGTAGGCAGTTTTGTCTAATAGAGCTATAGTATTTCTTCAACCATGTTTAAGGTCTTAGTTACCACTGTTTGGTCAGAATCTAAACCGATGTTTCTCTTGGACTTCATAAAACTATCTAGATTTATATATTTGTCATCTTATATGTAACACCTTGATGAAAATAGTTCATGTTACTTCATTTTCTATTCCAAAGACATCAATGCTATTGAATCTAAATTTAATTTACCGTCTGGCTTCTGTCTTTTGTGACATTATTCACAGTGACAAATGGACTTCTTAATTACTGTATTGTCTGTTCTAACCGTGTTACCTGAAAGGATTGATTATTAGGGATTTTATATATTTTTTCAGTTACTTAATTGTGTGTTCTATAATTAATTTAGTCATACATTGATTATTGACGATTGGCCCATTTTTTGTTTCTTATTATAACACTAATAAGTCTCGTTTTAGTTCATTTTTATTAATATTTGTTCAAAATAAATACATCAAAGGCTATCTTTTTGTATTAAGATCTACAATATTTATTTATGATACTAATATGAGTAACAATACATTCAGTAACTATTTTTAATTTTTTTCCGTTCGTCCTCAGTCCATAGTTTTAGTTTTAGTTGGATATATTAAAAGTTTTAATAATTTTATTTCTTCTTTTCTATTTACGAATAAAACTCACACTAAACTTTTATTAAAACGTTTAGAAACAAAATGGAGAAATAACTTTCAGGACCTCTTTATAATTGTTTTTTTAAAAATCATCTTTGTACTTCGGTTTCATACCTATATCACTTTACTAAATAGATATTTAGGTAAGTAAAAGTAAGTTTATGTGTGTGTAAAGTGTGAAAATTCCCTTATAACAAATTGTCTTATAACAAATTGTTTTACAAAATTATTATTTTAATAAATAAATTGATTTCAGTAAACTATAGTGAAAAACTAATTCAAAAGTCCTGAATGAAACAAAACATAATAAGGACGATGACGAATTGCACAACGAAATATCTCACTGAAATATTGAATAGTAAATTAAATTAACAACTTGTAATCTATTGGACTAAATCTAATAATAATGCAGCTAAAAATAAATTATTATATCTAGTTATTCAGATATTGCCCTGGGCTATTCTTCACAGTCTATTTCAATGTAAGCTAAGAAAACATTATCCTAAAGTATTAAAATGATAAGATTGTTGTTCGAGAAACCTTGAATCAAATTGTCTTCCTCCTTCAAAATAACACACAGAAACACACACACACACACACACACACACACACACACACACACACACACACAAACACATGCCTGTTTGTGTGTGTGTGTGTGTGTGTGTGTGTGTGTATTTAAATATGCCTTTATTTATGCATAAACAATATTTCCCTAAATAAATTAAGAATTATTTATGACATCAAAACAAATATTTTACTTATAAGCCTAGAACTTGAATGTTTTAAAAAACTTGTATGTTTATTTGAAGTTTTGAAGTAATTAAATGTAATAAACCAAGGACTGTCGAAAACAACATATAATTTGTAAAGTTTATTAATTGTAGTGGCAACACCTAAAAATAGAGTCAATATTGTTTTGCGTGTTACGTGTTTTGATGACGAGAAGGTAGGATTGAAATTACCAGCTTATAAAAACAATAGTTTATGTACTTCTGTAAACATTCATCAACTAAATATACAATTGATGAGAATCTATTGTAAAGTGTTTTTCAGAAAATACAGATTCCAGCTATCCATTATATGTAGATGATTTAATATGGATTCCAGAGATTTTATTTTGTTGACTAGTGTAGTTAATGGAATAGATAGAATATACTTGAAAACAAACTAGGCTGGTGAACAAAATACGATTATTGATACTATTCTATTGAAAGTTAGCGTGGGCAATTGGATCAGCGTAAAATTCGAAGTTTTGAAACTTTACAAAAGCAATAGCATTGTAAGAATAAAAATTATTAGTAAATTTGTCAACACTAGATGAAAACAAAATATAACAATAAAAGCAGGATTTTTCCATTTCAGGTGTAGTGTATTAAACTTTAATAACGTATGAACCAGAATATTTTATATTCAACAATTATAGTTGAAATGGGATTTGTGAAATATTATCGTTTGCATAAATAAATAATTTATTCAATGTAAATGGGATTCCATTGTTTAACTATCCACCGAAAGAGCAATATTATAAATTAACAGTTATCGAGGACATTGTTTCATAACATTTTATTTCTTAATTTGATTTTATTTCTTTTTATATATTTTTTTTAATATAGTTTTAAAATATTTATGTTTTCTTTGTATGTAATATGTTATTGTACGCTGGATATAACATTTTAAACAAAAGTAAATAATTTGTTGAAAGGTTCGCTGCATGTGAGAGAAAATCTTGAGCTTAGTGAGTTCGAGAACAAGCTCTTTAGTTTGAACTGTAAGAATAAAAAAATGCGAAAAAATAAACGGCTGGAAATTATATTTTTCAAACTGTGACATTTACGCGAACAATTTACAAAACTGACAATTATGTTAAACACTGGTTTACTTAACAAGAACCAAATAACGCCATTATTAGAAAAAATAACCAATTTTATTGTTATTTATAAAATATATCACTTTCATACGAACGACGAAGACCCTGAAATATATTTAAAAATTGACTCCAACATGTAATTCAAGTGAAATCCTGTTGTTTGTAGAAAAAAAAGTACTTGTACTTAACAATAAGACAAATTGTATGTCACTTTTCGATAAAAAGGAAAGAAAAAGTAAGTAATAAATATTGCCTTATGTAGAATGTTTACTTCGGAATATAAAGCTTCTTCAATTTTAAATATAAAAATGACATAATAAAGAATTACTTTTATGCATTATTAAAACTTAAAGAACTAAAAATTTATTAAAATATAAAGTAGTTGATTTTGAGTATTTGAACGATAGTAGGTTGAGTATATGATATGAGAATACAAATAACGGTGTGATGGTTTTTTCCAATTCCTTTTATTAGTTCACACCTTTCTTATACATATATACATACATACTCATATATATATATATATATATATATATATATATATATATATATATATATATATATATATTGTGTAGAATTTTTCTATCGGCTATACAAAACCTTTTATTCATCCAATCAATTTCAAATACATTTTTCTGTGGATACAGGTTTGTAGTGAAGGACAATTGATGTTATTAATTTTTTTTTCAAATATCATTCAATAATTAAAATTAAAAAAAAATTGATGTCCTGGTCGGATTCGAACTGCATGAGTAACTTTTCGAAATCCAACACTTTGGCAAAGAGCCAACTTTCCCATTACTGGAAATGTAATACATTGAGATATACATGAAATTATAAGAGAAAGGTTCCTTGCAAAAATGAAGCAATACAAGAGGTGGATAGCATTAGAAAAATCATGCTACCATTACCTTCATAAATTAGAAACGAAAAAAGCGAATAAATAGTAATAAAAAAAAAGTCCAACTCCATATACTATATAAAACTGGAAGGAATTCGATTTATGTTGGCATTTGAAATTATCATTATGTCATGTATATATATATATATATATATATATATATATATATATATATATATATATATATATATATAGTAGTTGTAAATATAAAACAAGTAACATAGAAAAAGAATGTTCTAAAGTCTATTCCTACTGAGGTCGACATAGAAAAATTTAATTTCAGTTATTTTTATTTTATAATACTGAATATATATATACATTTGTGTGTGTATGTGTGTGTGTGTGTGTGTGTGTGTGTGTGTGTGTGTATGTGTGTGTGTGTGTGTGTGTGTGTTTGTGTGTGTGTATGTGTGTGTGTGTGTGTGTGTGTGTGTGTGTGTGTGTGTATGTGTGTGTGTGTGTGTGTGTGTGTGTGTGTGCGTTGTGTATGTGTGTGTGTGTGTGTGTGTGTGTGTGTGTGTGTGTGTGTGTGTGTGTATGTGTGTGTGTGTGTGTGTGAGTGTGTGCGTGCGTGCGTGCGTGCGCATGCGTGCGTGCGTGCGCGCGCTCGCGTGTGTGTGAGTGTGTGTGTGTGTGTGTGTGTGACAGAACTACAATATTAAGTGGCAAAATATAAAGCGAGTTTTCTTGCAATCTTACATTTTCCTATTTGTGCAATATATGGTGTTGGACTATGATTTTTACTATTTATTTTCTTTCTTTATTTCAATTCTTCGATAAGACACTGATATTGGTCTATAACTTTCTAGCGGTCACTCTATCTAACTTTTATAATGGTTCAATATTACAAGGAACGTATCTCTTTTAATTTCATGTAGTACATCTTTAAGAAAGGTTTAGCTCTGGGAAAGTTAGCTCAGTGGTTATAGTGCTGGTTTTCAAACATTTAGATTCACAGTTCGAATCCGACCGAGACAACAAATTTTTAAATATAAATTAATGAGTAAATATTTGTACAAAACTTTATTAACATCAATTGTCTTCACCTATAGGGTAAATCACAATTATTTCAACTTGATTGGAGGAATATACATATCAGAAGAGTGTGAGGTAATAGAAGAAATTTATTAAAATGTAAGTACAATAAAATTGATCTATGTTAAAAACAGTAGGAACTTACTTTTAAACAAATTTATATTACATGTTTATCATTATATAGTATACCATATTATCCCAATGTATTCCATATACAGGGAGCACTATGTGCCGTGACGAAAAAAATTACATACACAAGTAGAAAATAACTGGACCAGTTGAAGGAAATTTATTAAAAATGGTCAAAGTTCGGGTTTTTACCTTATGTTTGGTCAGAAGCCTGTGTTGTTTCAGAACCATTCTAAAATACTTTAAAAACCTGATGCCTCAAAAATACAGTTCATGAATATTCAGTTAAAAAATCATCTCATTTGTTCGGTTGATAAAAATACAGGCCCATTTATAAAATAACATATATTTCTGTAAATAAATTGTGCAATAAATACTAGTACTCTAAACACCATCACAAATTTTTTGTTGTTTTTAATGGGACTCAAAAAACGGAATTTTCTTCGAGTGTATAAATTGCCTGTTAAGTATATTAAAATAATATATTTAACCTTCTAATTTACATGTCAGCTGTAATATTACTACAGCGAGTAATACGTATGTTTAAAGTCTAATTTATTTCAAAGTTTAAGTAAGAACAGAAAGGAACTCTGTTAGTCAAAAATGTTATTCTGTTTTTTAAGATTTAGCATATCGAAAAGTATTTGTTCTGGTTTTACGAAATAACGAGCATATTTGCAAATATGATTTGTTACTTATTTTGACTGTAATAAACATTGTTCAAGAAGTTTTTGTTGAAATATTTTTAATCGTTTTATTATATTTTGTTTAAAAAGCGTTTATCTTGAATATCTCTTTTTTGTGGGCCTCTACTCGCTAGTATTATATATTATCAAACACTTTTACAGTGAGCTTGACGTACCTATCATGCTAGCTATTCATATACTCTCATAGGTTTCAGCAACAAACGTAGGAGACCAAACTTACATAGACTCTGCATATAAAGCGAACCCCTATTCTATAAATTTAGGGTAAATGTCCTAACCTAATAAGTAAATAAAGCTGAGTCAGTGCAAACAAATTCAGTAGGTACCCCTATAGAGCCCCGGAAGGACTCTTATAATTTTAAGTGGCAATATGCCTGTTATTTATATAAAATACTATACAGATAATATTATACAACGTTTTAATTAAAACAATTATTACCACCAACACCACTTTCTGTCAAATGTTATGTCCAATATGTAGTTGTAATATTTTGGACATAAAAGGGTACCAGTTTCAAGACACACTTTCTTCAAGTCAAATAAACCTTTTCTTGTCCTTAGCTCGTATCATCTGTCGTTTTCCGCTTTTATAGTATTATTCTTTGTCTGGCGTTTACTCTACTGCAACGTTTCGCAATCTTTTTTAGTATATTGAATAACTTTGCTCAATTTTCTATGTGTTATTTATATAATAATACAAACTCGAACACTTTTGGTGTTTTCTTTGCATTCTTGTGGTGGTAGTTTTTTGCGATATTCCACGGTTCACATCAACAACATATAAAACATGAATATCACATTTTACCTCTAATTGCTTTTCTGGTTTATCCTTGTTCTTGGTTACATATAAACTTACCAGCCCAACTTAAGGAGCCCAACTTGGAATCATTTACTTCTTATATCGTTCTCATATTCGGCTTTCACTGTGGCGAAGAGCTGGACCAGTATATCAAGCTACAAGAATACTGCGAGTAACCTCCCTTCTTGTGCAATGTGTGTGTGAGTGTTGACTATAAACATTTAAATAAAAAGTAAACTTATGTGTTTCCACTGGAAGTAGAAGAAACAAGAAGTCACATTTTTAATAATTAGAAGGTTTTGTCTTGTTTTTAAAATAGTGTTACCGTGTCATTTACTAAAAAATAACTAGTTCTTTATTAGTATTTAGTGTAGATAAATTACTTAATTTTGTTTTGCTTCAAATTACCTATTATCATGTTTCAAATAATGTTTGTCGCGGTTTTCTAAAAAGAAATTTTAATACTTTCAATAATTTCCATTTTGAATTAAATAAGGATGTCAATTAGAGAAATCACTGTCAGTATTGCCACATTAAAACATTACTTTATGTATATTGTAGAATTATTTATAAATACGTTTCACCATAGCAATTTATTAAAAGGTTGTAGTATATGAACCAAATAGTTTGAAAATTTTCAAAATAATTTGAAATTTGTATAAATAATATTTACGTAAACATTTTTAAATACCTTTCTTGTGTAATATCTGGTATAATCTAAGAATTCACATTTTTTACATTTTGAAGTGTCTTGTGGCTGGTTTTTTACACGTCTTGTACCCAATAGATATTCCAGATGTTCAAAAACGTTTCAAACCTAAACTCTCTGTATATAGATAGACTAATGAAACGTTAAGTTAGACAATCTGTGCGCTTGCTGGGCGTTGTGAGAAAGTAAGAGGATAGATTTAAATTGAAACCAATGTGAGGAAGTTGTATCACATCCCGTACATTGCTTTAATATTGTGCTGTTTGGCATTAGCCATAAAAAGCGAACATAAGAATACAAATTTAAAGTTTTTACCCATAGTGTCTTCCATCAATATAATTTTAACATCCTTGTGTTCCTTAAAACGAATTGCATGAAGCCTAATCCAGGGTTTTGCGGCCTAGAGAGTCGATTGTGTTAGTTTAACTTTGAGATAAAATTTGTTTGGGTGTTATTCGCTTTGGTTGAGGAGTTTCAAAGATTATATAAATATTTTATCCATCATGTCAGTCATTTTTTAAACAAATTACACTTTGCTTTATAAATTAAAATTCTGACGAGATGTGGCCAATGTTTTCCTCCTCTTTATCTGTGTGATTTTTCACTACTTGTTTACAGCCGTTAGTAGAGTTTACCTAAGTAATAATGTGATCAAAGTATTTTGTTTTTTTCCAACAATCTAATTGTATCTTTTATTTTTCACTTCGAATGACGTGTTCTTGTTAATGGATGATTGCTAGACGGGATGGTAACGGCTGGACGGTACAGCAGTATAATGTGAAAGAAGTAATTCTGAAAGGTTTCATTCTCTTTCTAGAATTAAAATAAAAATAACAGTTCAGTCAAAACAGTTCAGTGTAAAAATTGAACTTTCACTACTTTGTGTAAAATATTTAATCTACTCCCAATGGAATACGGGTTCTTGAAAAACAATCGGCTAAACACTTGTGTCTCTTTCTGACGGTTACCTTGAAGTGGAAGGCTAAAAAATCTGACAAGAAAATATATAGTAATAAAGACCTTCCCAGTAATAGATATAACCACAAACAATATTCCATTGAGTAACGTACAATCCTTATTTTCCTTTGAAGGTTCTTTACATTTTTATTGTAGGTATGGAAATACCTATGTATTTAAAAATCCACGTGCAATCCTTATTGTCTTTTGAAGGTTCTTTATATTTTTATTGTAGGTATGGAAATACCTATGTATTTAAAAATCCACGTACAATCCTTATTTTCCTTTGAAGGTTCTTTACATTTTTATTGTAGGTATGGATATACCTATGTATTTAAAAATCCACGTACAACCCTTATTTTCTTTTGATTGTTCTTCACATTTTCATTGTAGGTATGGAAATACCTATGTATTTAAAAATCCACGTGCAATCCTTATTTTCCTTTGAAGGTTCTTCACATTTTTATTGTAGGTATGGAAATACCTATGTATTTAAAAATCCACGTAAAATCCTTATTTTCCTTTGAAGGTTAATCACATTTTTATTGTAGGTATGGAAATACCTATGTATTTAAAGATCCATGTACAATCCTTATTTTCCTTTGAAGGTTCTTCACATTTTTATTGTAGGTATGGAAATACCTATGTATTTAAAAATCCACGTACAATCCTTATTTTCTTTTGATGGTTCTTCACATTTTCATTGTAGGTATGGAAATACCTATGTATTTAAAAATCCACCTACAATCGTTATTTTCCTTTGAAGGCTCTTCACATTTTTATTGTAGGTATGGAAATACCTATGTATTTAAAATCCACGTACAATCCTTATTTTCCTTTGAAGGTTCTTCACATTTTTATTGTAGGTATGGAAATACCTATGTATTTAAAAATCCACGTACAATCCTTATTTTCCTTTGAAGGTTCATCACATTTTTAATGTAGGTATGGTAATACCTATGTATTTAAAAATCCACGTACAATCTTTATTTTCCTTTGAAGGTTCTTCACATTTTTATTGTAGGTATGGAAAATCCCTATGTATTTAAAAATCCACGTACAATCCTTATTTTCCTTTGAAGGTTCTTCACATTTTTATTGTAGGTATGGAAATACCTATGTATTTAAAAATCCACGTACAATCATTATTTTCCTTTGAAGGTTCTTCACATTTTTATTGTAGGTATGGAAAACCCTATGTATTTAAAAATCCACGTACAATCCTTATTTTCCTCTGAAGGTCCTTCACATTTTTATTGTAGGTATGGAAATACCTATGTATTTAAAAATCCACGTGCAATCCTTATTGTCTTTTGAAGGTTCTTTATATTTTTATTGTAGGTATGGAAATACCTATGTATTTAAAAATCCACGTACAATCCTTATTTTCCTTTGAAGGTTCTTTACATTTTTATTGTAGGTATGGATATACCTATGTATTTAAAAATCCACGTACAACCCTTATTTTCTTTTGATTGTTCTTCACATTTTCATTGTAGGTATGGAAATACCTATGTATTTAAAAATCCACGTGCAATCCTTATTTTCCTTTGAAGGTTCTTCACATTTTTATTGTAGGTATGGAAATACCTATGTATTTAAAAATCCACGTAAAATCCTTATTTTCCTTTGAAGGTTAATCACATTTTTATTGTAGGTATGGAAATACCTATGTATTTAAAGATCCATGTACAATCCTTATTTTCCTTTGAAGGTTCTTCACATTTTTATTGTAGGTATGGAAATACCTATGTATTTAAAAATCCACGTACAATCCTTATTTTCTTTTGATGGTTCTTCACATTTTCATTGTAGGTATGGAAATACCTATGTATTTAAAAATCCACCTACAATCGTTATTTTCCTTTGAAGGTTCTTCACATTTTTATTGTAGGTATGGAAATACCTATGTATTTAAAATCCACGTACAATCCTTATTTTCCTTTGAAGGTTCTTCACATTTTTATTGTAGGTATGGAAATACCTATGTATTTAAAAATCCACGTACAATCCTTATTTTCCTTTGAAGGTTCATCACATTTTTAATGTAGGTATGGTAATACCTATGTATTTAAAAATCCACGTACAATCTTTATTTTCCTTTGAAGGTTCTTCACATTTTTATTGTAGGTATGGAAAATCCCTATGTATTTAAAAATCCACGTACAATCCTTATTTTCCTTTGAAGGTTCTTCACATTTTTATTGTAGGTATGGAAATACCTATGTATTTAAAAATCCACGTACAATCATTATTTTCCTTTGAAGGTTCTTCACATTTTTATTGTAGGTATGGAAAACCCTATGTATTTAAAAATCCACGTACAATCCTTATTTTCCTCTGAAGGTCCTTCACATTTTTATTGTAGGTATGGAAATACCTATGTATTTAAAAATCCACGTAAAATCCTTATTTTCCTTTGAAGGTTCTTCACATTTTTATTGTTGGTATGGAAATACCTATGTATATAAAAATCCACGTACAATCCTTATTTTCCTTTGAAGGTTCTTCACATTTTTATTGTAGGTATGGAAATACCTATGTATTTAAAAATCCACGTACAATCCTTATTTTCCTTTGAAGGTTCTTCACATTTTTATTGTAGGTATGGAAATACCTATGTATTTAAAAATCCACGTACAACCCTTATTTTCCTTTGAAGGTTCTTCACATTTTTATTGTAGGTATGGAAATACCTATGTATTTAAAAATCCACGTACAACCCTTATTTTCTTTTGATTGTTCTTCACATTTTCATTGTAGGTATGGAAATACCTATGTATTTAAAAATCCACGTGCAATCCTTATTTTCCTTTGAAGGTTCTTCACATTTTTATTGTAGGTATGGAAATACCTATGTATTTAAAAATCCACGTAAAATCCTTATTTTCCTTTGAAGGTTAATCACATTTTTATTGTAGGTATGGAAATACCTATGTATTTAAAGATCCATGTACAATCCTTATTTTCCTTTGAAGGTTCTTCACATTTTTATTGTAGGTATGGAAATACCTATGTATTTAAAAATCCACGTACAATCCTTATTTTCTTTTGATGGTTCTTCACATTTTCATTGTAGGTATGGAAATACCTATGTATTTAAAAATCCACCTACAATCGTTATTTTCCTTTGAAGGTTCTTCACATTTTTATTGTAGGTATGGAAATACCTATGTATTTAAAATCCACGTACAATCCTTATTTTCCTTTGAAGGTTCTTCACATTTTTATTGTAGGTATGGAAATACCTATGTATTTAAAAATCCACGTACAATCCTTATTTTCCTTTGAAGGTTCATCACATTTTTAATGTAGGTATGGTAATACCTATGTATTTAAAAATCCACGTACAATCTTTATTTTCCTTTGAAGGTTCTTCACATTTTTATTGTAGGTATGGAAAATCCCTATGTATTTAAAAATCCACGTACAATCCTTATTTTCCTTTGAAGGTTCTTCACATTTTTATTGTAGGTATGGAAATACCTATGTATTTAAAAATCCACGTACAATCATTATTTTCCTTTGAAGGTTCTTCACATTTTTATTGTAGGTATGGAAAACCCTATGTATTTAAAAATCCACGTACAATCCTTATTTTCCTCTGAAGGTCCTTCACATTTTTATTGTAGGTATGGAAATACCTATGTATTTAAAAATCCACGTAAAATCCTTATTTTCCTTTGAAGGTTCTTCACATTTTTATTGTTGGTATGGAAATACCTATGTATATAAAAATCCACGTACAATCCTTATTTTCCTTTGAAGGTTCTTCACATTTTTATTGTAGGTATGGAAATACCTATGTATTTAAAAATCCACGTACAATCCTTATTTTCCTTTGAAGGTTCTTCACATTTTTATTGTAGGTATGGAAATACCTATGTATTTAAAAATCCACGTACAACCCTTATTTTCCTTTGAAGGTTCTTCACATTTTTATTGTAGGTATGGAAATACCTATGTATTTAAAAATCCACGTACAACCCTTATTTTCATTTGAAGGTTCTTCACATTTTTATTGTAGGTATAGAAATACCTATGTATTTAAAATCCACGTACAACCCTTATTTTCCTTTGAAGGTTTCTCACATTTTTATTGTAGGTATAGAAATACATATGTATTTAAAAACCCACGTGCAATCCTTTTTTTCCTTTAAATCTTCTTCACATTTTTATTGTAGGTATGGAAATACCTATGTATTTAAAAATCCACCTACAATCGTTATTTTCCTTTGAAGGTTCTTCACATTTTTATTGTAGGTATGGAAATACCTATGTATTTAAAAATCCACGTACAATCATTATTTTCCTTTGAAGGTTCTTCACCTTTTTATTGTAGGTACAGAAATACCTATGTATTTAAAAATCCACGTACAATCCTTATTTTCCTTTGAAGGTTCTTCACATTTTTATTGTAGGTATAGAAATACATATGTATTTAAAAATCCACGTGCAATCTTTTTTTCCTTTAAATGTTCTTCACATTTTTATTGTAGGTATGGAAATACCTATGTATTTAAAAATCCACCTACAATCGTTAATTTCCTTTGAAGGTTCTTCACATTTTTATTGTAGGTATGGAAATACCTATGTATTTAAAATACACGTACAATCCTTATTTTCATTTGAAGGTCCTTCACATTTTTATTGTAGGTATAGAAATACCTATGTATTGAAAATCCGCTTACAACCCTTATTTTCCTTTAAAGGTTGTTTACATTTTTATTGTAGGTATAAAAATACCTATGTATTTAAAATACACGTACAATCCTTATTTTCCTTTGAAGGTTCTTCACATTTTTATTGTAGGTATAGAAATACATATGTATTTAAAAATCCACGTACAATACTTATTTTCCTTTGAAGGTTCTTCACATTTTTATTGCAGGTATGGAAATACCTATGTATTTAAAAATCCACGTACAATCCTTATTTTCCTTTGAAGGCTCTTCACATTTTTATTGTAGGTATCGAAATACCTATGTATTTAAAAATCCACGTCAATCCTTTGTTTCCTTTGAAGGTTCTTCACATTTTTATTGTAGGTATGGAAATACCTATGTATTTAAAAATCCACGTAAAATCTTTATTTTCCTCTGAAGGTTCTTCACATTTTTATTGTAGGTATGGAAATACCTATGTATTTAAAAATCCAAGTGCAATCCTTATTGTCTTTTGAAGGTTCTTTATATTTTTATTGTAGGTATGGAAATACCTATGTATTTAAAAATCCACGTACAATCCTTATTTTCCTTTGAAGGTTCTTTACATTTTTATTGTAGGTATGGATATACCTATGTATTTAAAAATCCAAGTACAATCCTTATTTTCCTTTGAAGGTTCTTTATATTTTTATTGTAGGTATGGAAATACCTATGTATTTAAAAATCCACGTACAATCCTTATTTTCCTTTGAAGGTTCTTTACATTTTTATTGTAGGTATGGAAATACCTATGTATTTAAAACTCCACGTACAATCCTTATGTTCCTTTGAAGGTTCTTTACATTTTTATTGTAGGTATGGAAATACCTATGTATTTAAAATACACGTACAATCCTTATTTTCTTTTGAAGGCTCTTTACATTTTTATTGTAGGTATGGAAATACCTATGTATTTAAAAATCCACGTACAATCCTTATTTTCCTTTTAAGGTTCTTTACATTTTTATTGCAGGTACATAAATACCTATGTATTTAAAATACACGTACAACCCTTATTATCTTTAGAAGATAACATAATGTGATACATAATTTTTCAAGGCTAATAATGTTTTAATTTATATAAACATAGCTTATAGTTCAAGCTTTAACTAGTTTTTACTTAAAATAGATAAACGTTGGTGTTTTAGTCTGGTATATGTTTCGTTGATCTTAGAGTACACCTGCAGCTTATCAATTGTAAGAAAAAACAAGAAAGTACTGTATTTGAAAATATATTAGCATGTTATACAGGTTTCAAAATGCATTTCATTTACAATATCAGAAACCCATAAACCGTTATGCAAAAATCAATACCTCAAAAAAACAAAAACTGAGATAGTTTTGTAAAACAAACATTTTGTTATTTATCTTAATCTGATAATTGTGTAATAGTAAAACTGGAAGTCGATACTAAACGATCAGCTGCACGTAGTTTCGTGACAATAAGCTGAGTGATGCCATGCTATTGGGCATAACGACCTTCCTTTGGCCACATACGGAATGAAAATTTAAAAGAAAGCAAAAATGAAAACACCTTGTGAGTTTCTAAAAACTACAAGCTCAAGCTTAAAATAAAATTATACTAAATGTGCTTTTGGGTGTATTTGTAGCATCCAGGCGTTTCATCTCTATGCTCCAGATTTGCAGAGCACTTGAGTGTAAGTATTGCCTAATCTACTCCTGAATGTCTTGTTCAAGCAACTGTAAGACATAACACTAAAAAATAATGTTCTTTACCAAAGTACATATACGCTCTTTCTTTTTAGTCTTAAAGCGATCTTTACTTTATTTTATACCAGAGATCGCTGTTGTTTTATAAATTTTACATATATTGTATGTATAAACACACACACACACACACACACACACACACACACACACACACACACACACACACACACACACACACACACACACACACACACACACACACACACACACACACACACACACACACACACACACACACACACACACACACACACACACACACACACACATACACACACATATATATATATATATATATATATATTTATATATATATATATATATATATATATATATATATATATATATATATATATAGGTAGTTGATACAAACTAGTATTTTGTACAATAGTAGTTATTTCATGAATATTTTATGAGAGCTTTTTTCTATTATAAAATAATAAAACTATTTATTCTTAGGCTTATAAAGCTGTAAATAAAATACCGTATAACCTTAAGAATATTTTATGTGTATTATTTTTTTTTCATTAAAGCAAAATAATAATAATACTAGAAAGTATATTAAAAAGTAAATAATAGAAAGTATAATGCTCGAAAGTATAATACAGATTTAAAAATAAATATTTTTTTAAAATAATGAGGTATTCTGAAATAATATATATAAAAATATTTATTAATAATAAGATTGTACAAACTATATATAAAATAAAAATTACTAAATATTTCATTATGCTTAAGAAACCAAATTAAATCTTACATTATATTTCCAAGTGTCCTATTATTACGTTATAAAAGTATTATTATATTTTTTTTAAATCTTCAACTTTGTTATATTTCAAATGTAATATTCAATTATTAATTTATTAGGGCTTATTCTCAGAAAATAAACTAGAACCACTAAAAAATATATAATAAACTAAATAATATTAATAAAGTTTAACATATTTAGTTTTAGTTTGTGCACCTAAGTAATTATGTACCTTCAGATTATTTATTCATTTATAATATATATTTATTCATTTATAACATTATAAATAAATTATTTATGTTTATTATTTTTTAATTATATATTTATAAAATTGTTTATAGAGTGATTCGAGGTATCTTTTTTTTATATTTAATATTTGTTAATAAAATTGGATATGCCCATCGTTAATGTTTCAAAACACTTTTATTATCTGCCGTTGTACAAAAATGAAGTATGTAACCATTAAATATTTGCATATCTGATAAACTAAGCAATTAATACTCATACAAAATTGTTGTTTTTTTGGAGAAAAAAGCATTGTTACCTTCGTTAGAGATTATTTTATTTAAATATAACAAAATTACAAGAACCTAAATGTTGCTACATTTATTTCTCAGTCTTTATGTACTATTAATACCTTTGTAGTTATTTCACTGCCAAAAACCTAATGCGTGTAACTGTTATATACTTTTACATGTTTCTATTTTTTGCAGATACATTTTTTATAATGTGAATTACCGATAGTAGCACTTTATATACCTATATAAATACTCGTGTATAGAACATTAAATAAAAATGTTGCCTAAACAAAAAATAATTCATTTTATATAATATTTTTAAATTTAAAGAGGCGAAGAACGAATACAGAGTTTGGTTAAATCACACCCATAACGAAATCCACTATAATCATAATTTAAAATTTATTTGTTTTGTAACTTCCTAAAACAAGCTAAATTCAAAGGTCCAATAACCTGATAAAATAGTATAATTAAGTGGTAAAATAGTATTTACTATTACCTAATTCAATTAAAGTGTATTTGGTAATGTAAAAGATATTTCCCGATCTCTTTCTTTTCGTTTTTATACAAAGATATTAGAATTTTTAAAAAAATGACTTTACAAATGTCATTGTTATTGTAGTTAAATCACCTAAATTCACTGGATATTTTGTATTTTGAACATGAACATGTAGAGAAACATTATTAGGGTTTTGTCCAAATATCATCTTCCTACTTAAAAAAATACTGTAGTTTACTAAGAATTCAAACGAAAAATAATATTTGTGCTAGAAATATTCCTTCCTTTAAAATGCTGTGGCCTGTTAATTTTACTCATTACACGTAAACAGGTATGACATGAGCTCTAAAGCAGGTTTTCAAGTTGTTGAGCATTATTACTAGAAAAAGACAAACGTTGTCTTACCTTTAGAATAGTCCCAACAAACAGTACACAAATGCCTACCCACTTCACTACACATAAGAGGCCCTTCTTCACTCGACACAATGAGATGCCAAATGGATGCTGCGTCGCCTGGACCACGACTGATCTGTATGGCACTGCAGCATCGCGACGCCCAACCCACGCTTGCGCACTTCAAACAATGAACGGCCTGTATGAATAATATTTACAGCGGGGTAATTTCCTTGAGGGTTTAATACTGCAGGGTGTAAGATTAGCATTTAGCAAATTGGCCTCTATTAAACATGAAATTATTGTGTCGGGGATTTTATTAAGCCTTTATGAACTTCCAGTTTGTTATTGATGGCGATTTAAACTCTGGAGTTTGTAATTACTTTTATATTATTTATAGTGAAACATTTTTATAAATGAAACATTTATTCATACGTGAAAAGTAAGTATATTTTAAGATGTATAATTATCAAATCAGTGATAATTACATGACAAATATTCACTATAACTAAACAAAATAGGGGGCACAATAAAATATTTGTATTGATCCTTAAAATATTTTATACAAACAAAATATATTAATCAAAAACAATTGTTTGATTTATCACAAAAATAATAAACGGTGTTTGATTTTCATATTGAACTGTCTTTATCTGTTAAACCTGTTTAACGAAAGGAATATGTTCCTCTAGCTTTCCCTTAGTAAATATTCACCTGGTGTATAGACGGTTCATTGTTTAACCACTTGATACAGCTGTGGCGTGATTCTTATTTTAAATAAAAAATACTACATAACATTAATAACAAATGTTATTTAAAACCCCAGGTACATCCTCGTATCTATTTCAAAGCAAACATCTTCAGAGGATGTAGTTACAAAAATGTCATATTTATAATACTTTCCCCTGAAGATGATTATTTGATAATCGAAACGTGCATAGGGGGCTTAAATAAAGTTTTATTTGCGGTTACCAGAGTTCATGTTAAATGGTCCATTACTTTATTTTCGTTTACTTGTATTAATGTTTTATTAACTGTCTACACCAGAGTTCAGGAGGGTAAAAATGAAGATGTTACCTGTCAACCCTGTTCGACATACGTTTGTCCCAAATAGTTTCGAATTTACGAAACTATTTTAATGTTATAAATATATTATGTAGATAATTGGTTTCAATACAAAGAGAATAACACGAGAGTAGATAATCATATTTTTATTTAAGTAGTAAATTTACGGATTTTTAAAATAATATGAACGTTTTTCGATAAAGTAGATATTACAAAAAGAAAATTTTTATTTACGAACAACAATTATTCCATTCAAGGTATAATTTTAGCATAGTTACTATTTTACTGAGGATGTATATGAAGAGACCAAAAGATATTCATTTGATTTTTAGAATATTGTTTGCCTATTACTTAACTCCAATGTAAATATTATGTTTTAAATTGAAAAAAGATGTCTATGATAAAAAGAAGTATCACCTTTAATCTGAAACCAATACATCCTTTATGAACTAAGGGCATACTGAAGAAAGAACTTGCGACAAATAAAAATTCTATGATTATGAACGCTACATTACATTAACTGTCCAATGAATATCACTGACGTCACACCACTAACCGCTACGCCACGCCACGCGCCGGTGAATATCAGTTTATTTAGGTTAGTAATCAAAATCACACACATGTAATGCCTCCTGAATCGCACATTGCCTGGTTTAACAAACTGAACAGATAGGAAAGAATATTAAATTCTCCTAGACTTATTGTTAAACCTACCTTTTGGCTCAAGAGATACTGAGGTTAAGTAGCAAAATACACTTCAATGTACATTAAATGCCTTAAAAATACTCAGTATTTTACAACGATATTGTGTACCATTGAGAAAGGGGACTGCTCAAATAACGGTTCAGAAGAAAGTCTTAACTCTTAGAGAATCATAAGAGTTGAAATCAGTACGTTTCATATCTGGAATGTTGAAACGACTTTATGGATCTTAAGCTTATACAAACATCATATATATAGGTTTTGTACACACATATATATATATATATATATATATATATATATATATATATATATATGTGTGTGTATGTGTGTGTGTGTGTGTGTGTGTGTGTGTGTGTGTGTGTGTGTGTGTGTGTGTGTGTGTGTGTGTGTGTGTGTGTGTGTGTGTGTGTGTGTGTTTTATATATATATATGTATATATATAACATTTGTTTTAGGCCTATAGATTACATTATTGTAATTTTCATTCCTGATGATGTTGATACTGTTTACCAACAAAAATCTTTGAATATAAATTAATAAACATTCTTGTATTTGAATAACCTATGTTGTTTAAAAAATATATATATTATAATACATGGTATTCTATATTGTTATAGAATCCCTCCAACAAGCAAACAAATGAAAATTTCTTTCCAATAACAGAAATTAAGAAAATGGAGGACAGCCGGTTGTTTTAGAACTTTAAAACATTAATGCCATTTGTATATCTTTATTACACAACTACAATAGACATGTTCTAAATCAAATTATAATTATTTGATTGATAAAACTACAATAAGTATTTATGGGTAGTAGGAAATTAAAGCTAATTATTTAGGACTGCACGAATTTAAATTCAGTTAAATCCTTTACAAAAGCTGATTAATCAGGGTTGAGCAAAACTTTTGACGATCAGATCTTTTATGAAAATTTTATTTTTATGTACCATTTAATATATTCAGGTGGGTACTTGATTTCTGCAAAGAGGTAAGTATCCACTAAGCTAGTACTGTGGTAGGAATGGGAAGAGAGTACAAAGGCTGCAGCTAAGTACTCTACACAGATAAGGTCCCTCCGAGTTTTAGTAATAATAATAATAATAATAATACCATTTAATATACGAGTAATAAAGATTACGTAATAAGATTATATACGTAATAATAAACAATAAAAGATTACTAAAATTACAATACATTCAAATTTACATTTGAATTTCATATGTATTGTAACAGTAAGAAATTTAAATAACAAACTTGAGTATAAAGACCAGAACCAGAAATTGCAATAATAATTCTAGAACGCAAATTAATATAGTAACGATGAAGGGTATGTTCCAATATTTTGCTAAAATATGCTTAAATGAAGCTGCATTCAAAAAATATTAAAAGGTCAAAGTTACCGATTTGAATTGGAATAAAGAAAATCCTGTTTCATAAAGATCATTCATTGTTTCAAAGAGGATTATAGCTAAACAGTTTACCGAAGTTAGACATTTTAATGAACCTGTATCTACATTGCCACACAAACCATACACTAAAAAACAAATTAACAAAGTTAATAGGAGTATAGCTTTATTGGAATTGTTAGTAACGCAGTTGCGTCATATCAAAATAGTTAGAATCACTAAGCATCGAGTGGATCCAAATACGTTAATTCATTTTTTCGAATTATTCATATAAATAACATCTTTTTAATGTGACCTGACCAAATTTAAAATGGTATATAACCTAATCCAAAACTAAAAACCATACCAAAAGTTGTTAATAAAGAATATATTGCAAAAGAGAAAAACAATGGCCCCGAATGTTACAGGGAAAATATTTAAAAATTTCATTTTACAATTTAATGAAACAGTCATATGAGAGATTACATAATTCGATATTTAAGAGACCCAATCAACGGCCCTAGTTTTCAGTCTGAAAGTATAATTCCTAAATAAAGACAGAAATATTAAAAGACTAATTTTACAAATAATTGTAATCATACATGATGACTGAGTAGTAAATAATGAGCAAGAGAAGTAACTGATTTTTATAAAAGCTAGTACTAAGAAATTAACAGACATCAACAGTACTTCTTCATACTTCTCGTCATCTAAGTCTATTAAAAAAATGTCCATCTTTTCCGAACGGTGTATTAAATGTGCAGATATACATTTTATAGAACAGTCGCTACATGCTATTCTGGATATACAGGACAGATTTTATTTGTTTGTTTGTTGTTCTAGGAGTTGTAAGTGAGTTTTAAGTTTGTTGATTGTTTTCTATAAATATTTGATTGCTTTCTATAATTATTTGCCTTCTTTAATTATTTCCATATTTTTGCTTTCTATCATTATTTGATTGCTTTCTATAATAATTTCTAAAATTATTGCTTTCTATCATTATTTGATTGCTTTCTATAATTATTAGCTTTCTGTAATTATTTGTAATTGGCAAGAGGGCAGAGGCAATCTTGTGTTTTGTTGTTGTTGTGGTAAGGGAAGGAGAAGTATTTATTGTTTGTTTTGTAGCTCGGAAGTGTGTCTGTTTCAGAGTATTGTTTATATTTAATTTTCTTGAGTATATTTTTAATAAAAGTATATTTGTAGTCGTTTTTTTATTTGGCGATGTATGTAATTTTGGTTGGAAAAACTAACAAAAACGTCATTTTTTGCAATATGTAAATAAAATATAATTGTGTTTTACCAAAATTTTAAATGACTTTTTTCTTTTAATAATATCTTTTCTAAAATTAAATATTATTAAATTTATCGCCTTTCTTCTCGTTATTTTGACTACTGATGTTAGGGATCTTTACTTTTTGATCCTAAAGTTCTGTACGTATTATAATGTACATAATTTTATAAACCAAAACAACTACGCGGCTCATTTTAAATCAAATCTCACCACACTAACTCGATATAATCACTTCAAAAGAAAACAAAATGTCGGTAATACAATACTTGAGAGTATTAGTGTGATTACGATATCTCTTTTGTGTGGCTTATAGTGAAATATCAGCACATCAAAGGTGTATTACACGCTTCATGGGGTCCAGGACATTAAGGAAAATATCCTGCTCTCCCGAGCGAAATGTTTCGGAAGAGAGAGGACATTAGTAAATACTTTGTCAGATAGGAAGCTCAAACAGTGTTGTTGAACTTTCAACAAATAATTTTAAGTATTTTATATTAGGAAATATTTTCGTTATAAATTCTATGCCTGAATTTGTTTATGTTAAGCGAAAATTATTGTTATTAAATATATTTAAAAATGGAAAACCTTGAAAATACCAAACCCTTTCCTTGTAATATATATTTAGTTAAATAATAAAAATACATACTAAAATAAAAAGTCATGTGAGTTTCATTTAAAGAATTATTGTTCTAAAAATCTCCTTAGACGTTATAATTCAAGATCATTCAGATCTATTGAAGAAGATCTATATCTAGAAGAAGTATTGGTAAATTGCGATTTTAAAATACATTTTTTGCATATAATAGTTTTGAGAGGATGGGAATTATCGGTAGTAAAATATTACCAGTATATACATGCTACAACCAATCATACCATAATATTTATTGAACGTGATATCTATGTGGTGTTGTCAACGTATGTACTTATAAAAGCATTTCGTATGCTAAATAATTGTGGAAATTTACTGATTTGTAAGAAAACATTGCAAATAGGTTATTAATTATTTTCTATATTATTTAGAACTGCTATTTTGGAATTTTTCCAGTAATGATATTTTATAAACATTGAGATTGTCATCTTTTAATTTATTCATGTGTAAGAAGGATAATTATACCTTTGTTTCCAATCACTTGATATTTATGTTCATTCGATAACGGAATATGTCTTTGGAAAAAAATAGAATAAAGACAAGTGAGTAACTAGTGGGTATTTATTGCTGAAGAGATGTTCAACTCTAACATACAGTCTCATCCAAAACTATATTTTATAAAATTTTATTACGTTAATTAAATATCGCTTGTCTAAATAATGCGGTTGTCTATGTACGGAGTGGTTTAAGTAAATGTTACATCAAAGAAACGTTTCAGCCATAGGTTATTTTAGGAGTTTAATTTGAAATAGTAAACTGAATCCTTTTGGTGAGGAAAACTGACTTTATGTCGGGTGCAATATCTTCAGGGCGTTAAATTCTGAAGTATGAGAATCCGAATCACTGAAGCGATCGATCAACTTATTTTTGCGATTGAACCTACATAACTAAAATAACTGCTGTCCTCCTTTATATACAAGCACTGCAACATGTAATTGTTTTAATGGAAATGCACATATTTCGTATTATTTATCAATCAGGGTAAGTATTTAAATATTAAGTCCCGAGCATTCATATTAATTTATTGTTTAATAATATTGAAAGGTAAATTTTGGATTCTCTGAAAATTAAAGGAAATCCAATTTGATAACAGAATGTAATCACTTTTTCTGTAGTGATAAGTGTGCTAATAAAAACATGCAAAAGTTAATCACTGTAACATATTAAGAAATGATACAATTTTGTTTAACAGTTTTGATAACGATAATACATCGTATAGTTTTCTAGCTTTAGCAAAAATTGAAACTAGTTCCTTTGATAACCTTGATTTTTGGTTTGAGCCTGATTTCATAGCGTATGATTTACTTTCTATTTCCTAAATGAAATTTAAATATTTTAATGTCTTGGAATTTTGTTTGAGAAAATGGATCTTTACGTATTCTTACATACAGCCTGTACTACATTATATGATTAATTTATAAACTATAAATTAAGAAATTTCATAATAATTATACAAAAGGGCATCAACCTTATTTTGATTTGCTCTAATATTTTGTTATTCTACAATAACAAATTGATCATATAGCTGACAAAATATCCAAATAGTTGTTAGTTAATGAAACTAGGTGTAATTATTTTTTTAGGAAAATATTTTGAATAAAAAACAAAATGGTATCAACAAATTTACACTATAAAAATTATTGTCCTTATACGTTAAAGATTGACTTGTGACTATGAACTCAGTTCTAAAGTTAGCGTACAACATAAGTGCAATCATTTTAGTATACCAATTTTGATTTGTGTTTTGTAATCTTAAGTATCCAAATTATATTATACTTCGTATTTAAACAAACAAACACACACACACACACACACACACACACACACACTCTTATAGACATTTTCCTGCTTAACTGAAACTCTTTTCTCCTATTATCATCATCTTGCTCTTACCTTATGATGGTCCTTGTCGCAAGAAAGTAATGGTTTATCTCTTGAATTCTAACTCTGCTGCGATATCTGTAGTTCAAGGAATAAATTTCTCAGGAGAACCAACTCCTAAATTTGTAACAAAAACCAAATAGCCACCTATAGACCTATTTATGTTTTTATCGGCGAATGGATTCTTTAAGAGACTCTTCTGACTTAAAGACTGTAATTGGAGACCCAGTGAAATCTACTATTTATAAAATAAAACTCAATTCTCTCCAATTACCCAGATTTTTGCAATGGTGAATTCAGATACACACACACATACACAAACATTCTTACGGACATTTTCCTGCTTAACTTAAACTCTTTTTTCCTATTATTCCGTCGGCCAAATCATCATCATCTTGCTCTTACCTTATGGTCCTTGTCGCAAGAAAGTAATGCTTTATCTCTTGAATTCTAACTCTGCTCCGATATCTGTAGTTCAAGGAATAAATTTCTCAGGAGAACCAACTCCTAAATTTGTAACAAAAACCAAATAGCCACCTATAGACCTATTTATGTTTTTATCGGCGAATGGATTCTTCAAGAGACTCTTCTGACTTAAAGACTGTAATTGGAGACCCAGTGAAATCTACTATTTATAAAATAAAACTCAATTCTCTCCAATTACCCAGATTTTTGCAATGGTGAATTCAGATACACACACACATACACACATACACACATACACACACACACACACACACACACACACACACACACACAGCACACACTCACACAGACATACTATCAGCCACACACACACACAAACACACGCACGCACATTATATATATATATATATATATATATATATATATATATATATATATATATATATATATATTTGTACAACAAAAGCTACATGTGTATTTTAAAAACCATTATCAATAATACTTAGTATTGTCATAATATATATGTGTAGTAGAGATGCAATTACTATCTTGAAGATTCACTTTTATCGTTGCCTCAATAAAGTTATTTCTACCCTATTATATTAAAAATATAATAATTCAAGAAAGGGGCATATTCAGGGATCTTGTAGGTAAAAATGTTCCGTCGAATAAACTTTTAATGAGATATAACTTTGTAAACTTGTGAAACTAGATATTTCTTGATTTATTTTTTTCGACTTTTAATTGACAGTTTTATAAATTGCTTAGTAATAAATCATTTACGTCTTGGCTTAACGCTCTATCTCTTCTATAGTATTCCGAAATGAATAGAATAAAATATGTGTCTATATATAAATCATACATATTATTATATTCTTTATTTTACACATTTACTCATTTTATAACTTGAATCATTTAGATATTCATGGACACTGAACGAAATATATGTTAAATCTTTTTGTGTATATTACCCTTTTTATAAAGCTGTTCATCAATCCAATATAAATTAAATATTACAAAATTTTAAAAACTACTCAAAATACGGTTCTGGGGTCTATTTTATTTGTAGATTTAAAAACATTAATAAATCACCGACTACACTAACATGCTCCGGTAACGTTTTATTTCATGAGAGGAGTTGAAATCGTAGCAAATATTTTCGACGGTCGTAATTAGCTAACTAAGCATTTTAAAATTTACATTAATTTTAAAGAATGATGTTTTGTTATGTTTAGATGAAACTATTCTCTTGAAATACTTGTTTTTTTTAAATCCTGTATATATAACTTTAAATGGAACTTTTTCAGTTTAATGTAAACATTAATTGCTCTCTAGTCCTTTATAATTTCATGTCACAGGTAGTTATACTTTTATATCCTTTTAAATGACATTTTTATATGGTATTTAATAGTAGATTTCAGAAGTTCACCTAATTAACAAAATAAGAATTACTTATGTGTGCCTTCTAGAACGGTAACCGGAAGCGTAAAATGAAGCTATTTTAGTAAATCATGTTATTAAAACTGTCTTTATCTGCCGAAACATAGTGCAAGTTTGTTCTAAGTATTTTAAACTACTGACTCTTTCTTTTACTATGAACACAATCAATACTATAAGCTATAATTTCAAAATTTAATTCCTTGTAAACCAAATATTGATTTCATACTTAGAAATATACTAAAATATATAAATTAACATTTAGCAATACGTCGGTTATTATTTTTTAACAGTTTTATTATAGAACACAAATTAAATTACTTTTCCGAGAGTAATAAAACAATTTTAGTGTTAAATTCTTTTAAATTCAACACAATTTGACACAATTTATTGGATTAAAAGATTTTAAAAAGTGACTAAATTAACGTAGACATTGCCACAAAAGATTTGGTTTTAAAGATGGGTTACTGCCTTACATCGTGGTAACGTATACATTTGACTTCTGAGAAATAGTAATACCGAAACAGAAAACTTTATTAGTATAAAAGGAGTACCCTATATTATAGTGTAGAAAGAATACTTAAAATACCGATTTCCATGTCATAGAAGTTTTCCATAAAAGGTATGCGGGTTTATAGAATATCAAAATCTTCCATTTTGTTAACATATCGCGATTTATGAAACCTTGCTTCATCAAAAGAGAAGAAAAGACCAATTCAACGTTCGCTGCTTTTTCAAGTCTACTTACACTGACTTTGTTCTGTACAAGCTGAGATGTTAACAACAACTTTTGTTTGGACTAAATTAGAGATACCTGAACCATCCTCTTGGCTGGAACAGAAATACTCTTTAAATTTTTATTACGAACATTTTTACTCATTTCACTATTGAACCGCTTCGGCGACAGTACTCTACAGTACCAACTACTATGCCCCACTGGATACGACGCCATTGTGCCAAGTAACCCTGTCTACATTCCGGGTGTTTGCTACGCTAGTAACACCTTTGCATTTGCAGGTTGTACAATGGAAAGAAGAAATGGTGGAATTTTTCCTTGACTCGCCATAAACATAAAACATAATACAGCTTCATTATGAAATACTTTTATGTGCGGAACCCTGTATATATATATATATATGTATATATATATATATATATATATATATATATATATACCATATTAAAAATGGCTGTACTTTATAGAGCTTCTTTGGATTAGCTGCTTATGACACTGTATTTATATTTATATTAATGTTTATTTTCAAAAACTTACATTTTATATTTTTTAAATTTAAAATTTCTATTCTAACGCTTAAATTATTAAATTAAGTCCGTTACTGTGTGTGTGTGTGTGTGTGTGTGTGTGTGTTTGTGTGTGTATGTGTGTGTGTATGTGGGTATGTTTGTGTGTGTGTGTTTACGTGTATGCGTATGTATTAGTGCGTGTGTGTGTTTTTCTGTGTGTGTGTGTGTGTGTGTGTGTCTGTTTGTGTATGTGTGTATAGTATGTGTGTGTGTGTGTGTGTGTGTGTATGTGTGTGTGTGTGTTTGTGTGTGTGTGTGTGTGTGTGTGTGTGTGTATGTATGTGGTGTGTGTGTGTGTGTGTGTATGTGTGTGTGTGTGTGTGTGTGTGTTTGTGTGTGTGTGTGTGTATGTGGTGTGTGTGTGTGTGTGTGTGTGTGTGTGTGTCTGTGTCTGTGTGTGTGTTTTCATGTGTGTGTGTCTTTTTGTGTATGGTATGTGTTTGTTTGTTAGCGCACACTCACGTGCATGTGTGTACATGTGTGTGTGTGTGTATATATATGTAATGATACATCAAGATATGTTATACTACAAAAATAGCATTAAATATTCAGAAAAAATAATTTTGTCGAAAACAGTGTATAAAGGTCGAATAAATCTGACAATGAGTGGCAAGTTAACTTAATGTCATTTTTTTTGTTTGCAGTGAATCACTCTTGGATCGTGCTGGAAAATAAAGATGTCTCATTGTTTTCCAAATAAAACTAATTCTGTAAACAAGTGTAAGGCAACGTTTAACATATGGAGGAATCAAATAACACATACAAGTATGGTGTAACGGTTAAGTAACGGGACACACAAAAAACCTTTGGCCGAACGTTCTCGCGTTCAAATATTTAAAAATATTGACTCAGTCTGCCTGAAATACCATAATGTGGAATCAAATGCCTGTTATTCAAAAGACCGCCTAGGTAAACGGGAGCTAAGTTATGAGTTAAATGGGAGTCCTTAACTGTTTTAGAAGGGTTCAAGTTGCAAGTGATTGTTTTTAATAAGGAAGTTTATAGTAAGAGGAATAGTTGAGAGATATTATAAATACATTATTTAGAGTTGTGCGAGTTTGATTCATTTAAATATAAATCAAAAAGTGATACAAGTGATTAAGTTAGGAATTATAAAGAAAGGGCCTTAGTAAATGTTAACGCTATCACTGTGCAGAAGTGAAGAGATTCAAGTTAAATCCCAAAAAGCAGCGGTGAAAGCCATAACACATACGTATAGGAAACTTTATTAGGATATATTTTTAGACAACAGAAAGATTTTATTACTCAATTACCTAGAAATTTAAATCCATTCTTCTCATAAATTTAAATCATGTTTTTATATTACATCACTGTACATTATAGAAACATCCCAAATATCGACCCATGAGAGGTTTGGGAGTTATTAATATTGTTTTTTAATAAGTTGTATTAAAATAACTAATGGTTCGAAGAGTCAATCATTGAATTGTAATTTTGTATTAAATTTTGTCCACCTCAACAATGTTTGTATTAGTTATAAAATTTAATATTGCCATGGAAACATCACAAATCTATTTGAAATCATAAGTTGTATGTAACTCACATAATGCCAAGCTAATATTAATAGGACGTATTTAATTTAATATAATTGCTATAGTTATTTATTGCCAAAAAGGTGTATGGTACTATTATTGTTTTGAGAAAGGTGTTATTCCGAAACGTCCCAACCAAAACAAATATTTTAATGTTAGGGAAGGAAATGTACTCAAATGTATGCTAAAGGGCTTTAAATTAATAGGACTATAAAATACTCAAGACCTTTAAGATGTATATATATATATATATATATATATATATATATATATATATATATATATATATATATATATATAATACGTTTTCTTGTTTAATAATTTAAAACAACATAGGTTATTCAAATACAAGAATATTTATTAATTTATATCCAAAGCTTTTCATGATGTAGGTTTTAGGCCTATAGCTTACATTATTGTAATTTTCATTCCTGATGATGTTGGTACTGTTTGTCATAAAAGTTTTCCATAAAAGGTATGCGGGATTATTGCATACCAAAATCTTCCATTTTGGCCGTTAGATCCTGACTTATGAAGCCTTTCTTCATCAAAAGAGAAGAAAAGACCAATTCAACGTTCGCTGCTTTTTTAAATCTACTTACACTGACTTTGTTCTGTACAAGCTGAGATGTTAGCAACAACTTTAGTTTGGACTAAATTAGAGATAGTGCTCGATTTATTTACAATTGTGCCCCTACTACGTCAATTTTCTAATACCTGAAATATGTTCTTGGCTGGAATAGAAGTACTCTTTATATTTTTATCACGACATTTTCACTCATTTCACTATTGAACCGCTTCGGCGATAGTAGGCTACTCTACAGTAACACCTATGCCCCACTGAATACGAAGGCATTGTGCCAAGTAGCCGGTCTACATTCGGGGTGTTTGCTAAACTATTAACACCTTAGCATTTGCAGGTTGTACAATAAAAGGGAGAAATGGTGGAGTTTTTCCTTGATATTTTTCTTGATTTTTCCTCGTCATAAACATAAAATATAATACAGCTTAGTTACGAAATATTTTTATGTGCGGAACCCTGTATATATAAGTTACGTGTTATATTAAGCACGAAAGGTTTTTAAAACATGTTTATTTTTTACAAACCTTAAAAAATCAAGAAACAATAATTTTGACTGTTACGTTAATTTTGCTTAACATAAAAATAAATTCAACTGATGTACATTCAGCTGGAGCGGAAAACGTCTGTGCGATACAGAGGCGACTTACACACTGCCGGGGCTCTGTTCTCACCACCTATATAATACAAAAGCTGCGTAAGCAGGAATTTTCCTAGCACGCATTTAATTATGAAATGTTCACATAAATTGTTCACATAACTTATATATATATATATATATATATATATATATATATATATATATATATATATATATATATTTATATATATATATAAATATGTAGAATGTCAAATATGTTTTCCTGTTAGAATTATTTTTAAGATTAAATAATATACACTAATTACAGGAATAATTTATTGAAATAATACATTCAAAGCTTTTCGTTGGTTGACATTACCAACATCCTCAGGAATTACAATACTAAGAATGATAAAAGAACTGTCTAACAAATATGAAGCTACTAGATAAAGCATTACACCGTTGCCAAATCTATTACAATATTGCCAAACCTATTCCACTGCTGCCACAACATTATATACATTGAACATAGTATGGAATTTAGAACGTATTTGCTCATCTATCAATTTGTTATCAATATTATGCTTGTAAATTTCAAAAGCTTCACATACGTTTATTTTTAACCCTTTATTTATTTCTTTTATAATTTTCATATTATTTATATTAGGAAACATATGATTATTATTAATAAAATGGGTAGCGAAATTAGACTTATAAATACTTGGTTTTAAAAAAGCATTAAAATGTTCTTTATACCTTTCTTTCAATTTTTTCTTTGTTTGTACTATATAAACTTTATTACAAAATTCACATTCTAATTTATATACTCCATTTTTCTCATGTATAGGCCTACTATTTATATTATTATTATGGTTAATTATATTTATTATTCTATTATTAGTTCTATATGCAATTTTTATGTTTATATTAGTAAATAATTTGGAAATATTTTTTGTTTCAAAACCAGGGTAAGTAAAAGTACTCCATACAGTATTATTATTATTACTACTATTGTAATGAATATTATTTTTTATTATAATAATATATTATATTATTAAAATATATTATAATTTAATTTATCTACTGTTTTTTTTTATTTGTTTTTGTTATATATTATAATTTAATTTATCTACTTAACAGTAGATCAAATTAAGTCCGTTACTGTGTGTCTGTGTTTGTGTGTGTGTGTATGTGTGTGTGTGTGTATGTGTGCGTGTGTGTGTGTGTGTGTGTGTGTATGTGTGCGTGTGTGTGTGCGTGTATGTGTGTATGTGTGTTTGTTTGTGTGTGTGTGTATGTGTGCGTGTGTGTGTGCGTGTATGTGTGTATGTGTGTTTGTTTGTGTGTGTGTGTGTTTGTGTGTGTGTATATGTGTGTGTGTTTGTGTGTGTATGTGTGTGTGTGTGTGTGTATGTGTGTGTGTCTGTGTGTGTTTGTGTGTGTGTTTTATGTGTGTGTGTTTGTGTGTGTCTCTATTTGTGTGTGTGTGTGTGTGTCTGTGTGTGTGTTTTTATGTGAGTGTGTTTGTGTGTGTCTCTGTTAGTGCATGTGTGTACATGTGTGCGTGTGTAAATTTATTGAGACATCAAGATATGTTATACTACAAAAATAGCATTAAATGTTCAGAATAAATAATTTTTATGAAAACAGTGTATAAAGGTCGAAAAATCACAATGAGAGGCTAGGTAACGTAATGCATTTTGTTTTTGTTTGCAGTGAATCACTCTTGAATCGTACTGGAAAATAAAGATGTCTCATTGTTTTCCAAATAAAACTAATTCTGTAAACAAGTGTAAGGCAACGTTTAACATATGGAGGAATCAAATAACACATACAAGTATGGTGTAACGGTTAAGTAACGGGATACACCAAAAACCTTTGGCCGAACGTTCTCGCGTTCAAATATTTAAAAATATTGACTCAGTCTGCCTGAAATACCACAATGGGGAATCAAATGTCTGTTATTCAAAAGGCCGCCGAGGTAAACGGGAGCTAAGTTATGAGTTAAATGGGAGTCCTTAACTGTTTTAGAAGGGTTCAAGTTGCAAGTGATTGTTTTTAATAAGGAAGTTTTATAGTAAGAGGAATAGTTGAGAGATATTATAAATACATTATTTAGAGTTGTGCGAGTTTGATTCATTTAAATATAAATCAAAAAGTGATACAAGTGATTAAGTTAGGAATTATAAAGAAAGGGCCTTAGTAAATGTTAACGCTATCACTGTGCAGAAGTGAAGAGATTCAAGTTAAATACCAAAAAGCAGCGGTGAAACCCATAACACATACGTATAGGAAACTCTATTAGGATATATTTTTAGACAACAGAAAGATTTTATTACTCAATTACCTATAAATTTAAATCCATTCTTCTCATAAATTTAAATCATGTTTTTATATTACATCACTGTACATTATAGAAACATCCTAAATATCGACCCATGAGAGGTTTGGGAGTTAATAATATTGTTTTTTAATAAGTTGTATTAAAATAACTAATGGTTCGAAGAGTCAATGATTGAATTATAATTTTGTAATAAATTCTGTCCACCTCAACAATGTTTGTATTAGTTATCAAATTAAATATTGCCATGGAAACATCACAAATCTATTTGAAATCATAAGTTGTATGTAACTCACGTAATGCCAAGCTCATATTAATAGGACGTATTTAATTTAATATACTTGCTATAGTTATTTATTGCCCTAAAGGTGTAAGGTACTATTATTGTTTTGAGAAAGGTGTTATTCCGAAACGTCCCAACCAAAACAAAATATTTTATTGTTAGGGAAGACAGAAAAATGTAGTCAAATGTATACTATAAGGTCTTTAAATTATTAGGACTATAAAATACTCAAGACCTTTAATATATATATATATATATATATATATATATATATATACACATATGTGTGTGTGTGTGTGTGTGTCTGTGTATGTATGTGTATGTGTGTGTGTGTGTGTGTGTGTGTAAAGCTATCGTAATATGTAGAAATTACTTTAACATATTTTAATTACTATATCTTTATATCACTCGTATTATTTATGATTAAAAACAATAAGAAAATTGATAAAACTATAGGAATTATATTAAATACATATATAATATTAACACAATTTATTAAATTTATACTTGCAATCTCATTAATTACGAAATATTTACGATATGAAACTATATTCAAACAATTGTACACGATTTTAGACTAATCGTTGTTGAGGTCTAACAACATATGTTTGTGTCAGAAGTCAATTAGACGGGCAGCGCGCTGCATTCTTGTGCCCTCTCTGCATTCCAAACCGCTATCGACCTGGTTAAGTTAGGGCTATAAGCTTGGCTAAGAGTTATGGGTTTGTTGTTATATCAAACAAAATCTGGTGAAGAAGTGAATTTATTAGACCTACTGATACAATTTTCCGTTTATTCAACGTTATTGTGAAAAATGCATACTGTTGATATTGTCTGCGGCAAAATATAACTAAAGTGTGCATCTAAAACGGTGAGTTAGACTCTTTGTAATAAAAAATGAATTGTTTGTATTTCTACAATAGTTGCACTAGCTTTCGAATAGTCAATATTCATTAAAAATTAAAGACTATAGGTTTACAGTATATCTTTGTATATTATTTAGGCCTATTTAATTCATTTTCAAACATATATTTTATTACTTTCAATTTTCAATTAGATTTGCCTCATTTAAATAAGAGCATTGTACTGAAAATCGAAGGTACGAACTTCTACGGAAAAAGCGTTATAATAAACCTGTAATACGTTCAACAGTTTTTAAAACTAACCATTTCAACATAACTTGTGATGGCAAAGTTGAATTAAAATTTCGAAAAAGTCATGAGTCCTTTAATTTTAGTAGTATTTATAAATGATTTGCAAAGTTTAAATACAAGTCCATTGCATTTCTCTATTTGTTAAATATATATCTAAGACATATTAAAATTTTTAAAGTTGATATGATTACTATAAAGTTGCTATTAACAGTCGTCAGACAAATGTCCAATGCAACTTTGAATATCCATGCTTTTAATATTATCTATCAACTTGTAAAAATCAAATTTGTATAATTAGGCCTATATTATTGTTTGACCTGTAAAATACCGGTTAGTTTTAGGCGTGGTCTGGTTCTTTGTAGCACTGGAAACATTTAAACCGGTCTCTCTTCGGAGGCGTGGTAGTGAAGCGTATTGCAAGTATATTTAATCTTTCTTAGGATTTAGTTAATAGTTAACATAATTATAACTATTTAGTAATGCTAAATCTGTTAACAAAATGTTCATATAGGTTGAGTAATTGTATTGTAGCAAGGGTTCAACATTGTTTACTAATTTTACTAAAGCTAATTGTAAATTTAAGAGCCTTAGTGTGTACTTATACAAAATTAATTTTCAGAATAAAAGTTTTTTAATGAAAAAGTATAGGCGTACCTCCAGGAAAAAGTGAAAAATTAAAATAAATAATACAGGTGATCTCTGATTAAAGAAATTTTTAATTGACGTTTTTATTGATAATTTTCAAGATATTGAGTACAATAACTTGAATTTGTTATATATATATATATATATATATATATATATATATATATATATATATATATATATATAGGCCTATATATGAGCGTGTGAATGTGTGTGAGTAAACAAATATATGTTATATGAGTAAATAACATATCCAGAACAATATTAAATTTCTTGTTTGAAAATAAAACAAGGACTTTAAACACTGAAAGTAACAATCATCTATCATCATGTTTTCTTTTAATTGATAAGTAATTTATTTTAAATGATACATGTAATCATTAAATCAATGATAGTTTTTCAATGATAGTAGAATATTAGAAAGGAATACGTCTTTAAAGAAAACTCAAATAAGATTTTAAAAAATATGTATACATTTCTGATAATTTTCTTCACTGCACAATCATAACTGAATTGAATCAGTTTTCTAATTTCAAGTCTGTTATCGTCAAATGTTGTGTCGATTTATATTCAACCCTTTCCAAGCGAATATTCCAGAGTGAAATACAAATCAAGATGACATTCAAGAAATGTCGAGCGGCAACCTCCTAAATCACTTGACAGGTCGATTACTAAGAGCGGTTATTTGTTTGTCAAATGCGACTTACGTATTTGACACCCTATTTATTGGGGGTAGTTTACTGGAAACATGGACATAAGGAAATAACAGTTAATAACAATTAACAATACGTGTTCCCTCGAAAGGTATAGTAATTACACAAATATTTACCAACATACCAATTTAATATAAATATATATGTTTATTATATATATAACAAATTTATATAAATATATTTGTATATATATATATATATATATATATATATATATATATATATACAAATAATACAAAGATGGGTGGGTACAAAGATAATATATTTACTACTATGCTGGAGTTCTATAACTATTATTTCATTATTTAAATATATAATACATATAGTAAATTGTGTATGTATGTTAAGTGTAATTTTTGTCTTCCTTGTTAAAATTTCAATTTTGAAAATTAACTAAACTTAAATTTAGTATTTAAATTCAATTTCCAAAAATGGTTTTTTCATCATGTCATTTTAATTACAATCATTTTTTCAAATCAATAAGTTTTTTACAATAATACCAAATACAATTCAATTCTAATTAAATAATTCAAATAATAATTTGTCTATATTTATTATGCTTCAAGGTTTTACGAACTGAAAAATGTAATACGTCTAGTTTAGTTTATCTCTTGGTATTAAAATAAATAATCATGAACCATTGTTCATCGAAGTGTTTAATAAACGTAATTTTATGACTTTGAAGAAAGTCTTGAAGGAAAAAACGTAAAGTTTAGAAACAAAGATCGTTTCAGACTCGATTCGTAGCAAAATTCCACATTAAAACCTTGATTGGTTTAATGCCTAGTCAATGTATCTGATTTAAATTGTCAATAGGTAGTTGCAATGTAAGTGGATTTGCCGATATAATTATTTTAAATTCCCTAAAGCGTAATTATATTTATAGCGAGGAATGAGTAATTGCCTGTGTTTGTCCCCAGATTAAATCCACAATAACAAAATCTTGCAAATGATAAAATATTTAAAAAATACATTGAATAAACAAGTGTACACTGCATTGTTACAATCTTACTTTGCGTGTTGGGTTTCATAATTAGGTAAAATTTGTTTTTTGTTTTTATTAGGTAACGTAGGTTATGGCATTTAATAGGTCACGTAGAAGATAAATATAAAATTTAATAACATGAAATGTAGATATTATATAACATAACATTAAAACATTGATAATAATTTACAGTTTGAATAAACTTTATATTATTTTTGTCCATTATGCAAATCTGTTAATGTGTTTTATCGATGTAAAACCAATGATCGATTTTAAGAATTCCTAATCTTAGCTGATATCGTAACCCAACGATATCTTGCTCAGGGCGACCTGGTTTATTTATATCACCTTCTCTAGAAACCATCTGTAATCTCCTTCGAGTTAGATTCAAGTTATTTTCAAGAAAGAACCGAATCCCTAAGTCAGATCCTTTCAGATTACATCCGAGATAAAACTGTCCCAAAGAATAAATCACAGGATTAGAAAAGGAGGTAGAAACCTTCAGTACAGAATCACCTTTTCTTACAGAGAAAACTTTAGAACCGAAACACTTTAATTGTAAACATAAAAGTAAATCATTTTTAAAAATCTGAATATTTTAAACAATTAGTTTGTATTTCCTAGTCAGCAAAAAGGCAGCTTTTGAAATTTGAAATTAATTTTAATTTGTAGTTCCTTAAGCAATTTGTAATTACTTTATAATACACTAATACCATAAACTATAGCAATGGGTTTCATTTTTCTAAATTTAAAAAACTGTAGATTATTACCAAACATTTTTGTTTAGTGTGAACAATTATTTACCACATTTTTAAATCCATACACAATTGTTGCTACTATTAGAAGACTATTTTTTTATATAAATTTAAGAAACATATTTTCTATATGAAAGTAGAATGTAGATATATGGTATATTGCATGGTATATGTGCATATAATAGGAGATTATATGAATAACCCCTTAAACCTATAACTGACATAGTTATAGTACATAAGTAGATAGTTTTTTGCTACTCATTTACTGTACTTTTAAAATTTTTCATTTTAATTAGTTTTAGGGTTTACTATATTGAAAATAGTATAGTTTTGTGACTCGTTTCAAAATAAATGAGAGAAAAATAATCTTTTTCATGAATTTTGATAAATATACATGTTATAGTTTTGTCACTAATATATAGGTTGTTATATAAGTTATTGTTTTATATAATATCAACTATTAAAACTGATCATATTTCAAACTTAAAAGAAAGTCATCAAGTTGTGTAGCAGCGGCTTGCAAGATAAGGATTTTAGGACTTTGTACGGTTCATTGATTGTGCAATACCTACTGGAATTCAATTTACGTAAATATTTTGCCGAGGACAGGGACTGATTCCGTGGCCGAAGAGTTATTACGGTCTATTTCCGCAGATTGCATTCTCCGACTTGACTGAAAGAACGTTCGTCGCATAAACCTTCAGAATGTTGTCTTATGGTAGCTTGAAATACTGATTTTTCATTGTGTTTATCTTGATGTAATTACATTCTTTACATAGGCTTGGAGTTGTAATTTCAGAATAAGCAATACAAGTACCTTTATTTCACTACAAGCATTAACCAATTAAACCTTTAACTAAGCTCATGAACTTAAAAACAAAGTTCTGTGTAAAATTTAGAAATTCAATTATATAAGTTGTTTAGTAGCTTATTAAAAAATATTAACTATACTATCCATTATTATTTACTATTATCCCTTATTTTATAGAGTCCATTAGAAACAATTTTTAAATTAATTTTTAAAATTACGTATTGTTAACGCTAACAACAAAATGTCAAAGACTATCAAAAGTAACACAGTGAGGAAATAAAGTGTTAAAACTGTTGCAGTTTGAATACCCCGAGAATGAATGTTATAATAACCGATTCTTTAGTATACTTAACTAGTTTTATTCTTATTTCAGCGGGATATATGTAGACAAATCAACCTTATTAGTTTAACTATTATAAGACAAACTATAGCGCCCAATTTATATCTTTTGATAAATTTGCGTATTACGTTTTCTATTACAAGTTGTAAAACTATCGCACCAAATATAGGTAACAGTGTTAAATTTATTTAATTAAAAATTGAAAAATATAAACCTACAGAACGTTATATGCTCTTATATTTTATATATTTTTCGATTTTAGTACTATTGATTGTTTGAATAACCTTCTACTGAAAAAGGTTTTATAACCTAAGCTTAATTATTATTCCAACATAAATAACTCCTAAGAGCTTAATTATGTCTATCTCTTTAATATTTTAATCAAAGCGTCTCAATATCCGCAAGCTCTCAGTAGCTTACTCGTTTGTATGCACTTTAATCCCATGGCCTACTGAGGTTTGTAAATTATTAATGCTTTTCACATTAGCCAAGGTAATCAAGGTTGCCTACTGCAAAGGCCAAATTGAGAGTCGCTAAAAATCAGTAAATGTATAAAATTGGTATTTGTGTAAATACGGCTAACATTAAAAAAATTTTTAACTCATTTTATTAAAAAGTAGGAAAGGAATTGATAAAATGTCTTAAATACGAAAAAAAAACTAAAATTAATAAAGTAAAGATAGGTTCAAAATAGGCTTAAATAGGCGTAAATAGTATTATTAGAATAATTACATACACGAGAACAAAATTGTTTATAAGATCGCACGACAGGAGCAAAACAGCGCTGTAATCGAGAAAATACTAAAACCTAGGGCAGTGAATTAAATTTTGATAAAAATAGGCAAATAAATTATTTTAACTCACTTTTAAAGTCAAATAAACACATCTTGTATAGTTGGAGGTTTTATTAAAGGTTAGACAAAATAATTTTAAAAAATACAAAAAGAAAGGAGTCGAGAATGGACAATAACAAACTGGTTGCTACGAGGCGACGAGGCCAGGATTGGCAGGTTTGGACGAACGGGGTCACACATAAACTACGGTATTTTATCCAAAGGTAGCATCGGGGACGGCGTTACTGGTATCCAAGCTATCAACATAGTGGGGCGTGGTTTTGTACTGTTGAAATTATGAGTCCAGTTATGAAGTAAAGGGACTTGAAAAGTGCGAAGAAGTGTTCAGATATCTGAGAAGATCATCAAATATCTAATTTACGTAACCTCTACCAGAAAAATAAATTAATATGAAAGCTAGAAAATTCATAAAAGACGCCGCCCTTAAAGAAACTTTAAAAATTGTGAGAAAAAGTGAAAAATACAACTAATCAACACGTTTGGAATTTACCTAAAGGGACAAGATTATTACGAGAATGCTGGCTGTGGGGAGTCTGCGTTCAAGTTAAGATGCTGGCAACCACCAGGAACTATGCTCAAGGTTATATAAACAAAATACTTTGTTTAAATTACACTTTGTATCGATAAATATGAATTAAAATTCAATAGGTAGAAATAGTGTTTAAAAAATAAATTCCTCTTAGGCTAATAAATTATTTTTTTTTTAATTTTCGGGGTTACAAAAAGTTAAGGAGGTTAGGTAAGTGGAAAAGTTTGAAGTACTACGCACAAAATTCACTCCTGGGTCTGTACTAAGTATAAACTAAATTTTTAATTATCATCATTTCTACTTATTTTTATTTCATCCCCTATTTTAAAGATTGGTTTCCTTTACTATCTTCCGTTTAGACAAGAAGAAAGTTAGCACTTTATACGTATTTATTTTTCTCTAAGCCATTTACATTAACATACCATAGTGGCTACGGCTTAAACGTAGGTCTTTACAGACGATGGTGGTCACAAGGTTATGCCAGTTTCTTTGCTTCTAAAATAAAACAAACTTGTAGTAAATATTGGTAAAACGTTTAAAGTAAGTATTTTATAATTTGGTTCTTTGATACCCTATGTACAAATTATATCTTAACAAAATGGTAAAAGTGTGTTTGGAATTTTTAACTGTCGGTAAAACTATTGTTACCCTCAAACTGCATTGCATGTTGTTGGCCACACACAGTACCTTCCCCTCTCTCAGGTAAGCTATCCTGGGAATACCAAAATTCCACCGCTTTTTTTATCGTCCGAAACTATAACGTTGTTTTTGACTCATGCAATTGTTTATCCTAACAACTTAATAATCTTGCACTTTAAATAATAATGGCATGTGACGAATATATTTTGCCCCTAACATTTACATAACTACTTATGTTTTACAATTGTTTTATTACTTTAATATATTTATTCTTCCTAATTACATAACAAGTACTTTCATTTATATTCAGTGTTTAAATTATTTTCGGAATATAAAATATGGCTTTGACATTGAACATTTTTAAAAAATTCTGACACGTTGAACCTTACTGTCAGTATGAATAGGGATTTGAGAAAACTTCCCTGTCAAGTACTGAAAGCTCCTGTCAGAGATATCAGTTTTAATAATTTAATGGAATTTAAAACAATAAATAATGGATTTCTATACAGATCACATACGTCGTACATTAACTGAAATTAAACATTAAAAGACAAACCCCAATTCATAACACTTTTTTTCTACTTTAAAGCGCTGCCTGAGAAGCGTTTGTGAATGAATTAATGGCAAACAACACTTAGGGAATATCGAATGGACAGGAAAACGTTTCAGCTGTAAATCGCATGAAGCTACTACTGTAACTATAAAGATACTTTTACAAGGAAACAAAGGATAATAAGAGTTAGAGATGATATTTAATAATTTTAATGTGCTTTAAGGCATTTATTATCTTTCCTTTTAATAGGAAAATTATTTAAAGCAAAGTAACATTTTATAATTTGAAAAAGTATAAGTCTTCATATATTTTTATATATTTATTACGTACATAGGTAGTTTTATTTAAATAGATTCGAAATAAAAGACATCGAATATTAAAATTTAATTTATTTATTTAACATGTGTATTACAACATATAGTCCCATTATTAGTAAAACAATCTTATAAATAGTTATTTTGTATTTCCAACAAGGATATATCTGTTAAATTTAGTGAATTCTACATAAACCCATTGGTAATAAAATGTAACAGTACGGAGTAAAATTTTAAAACCAACCACTGATTCTTTTTATGAATAAGGTTTTTCTAAAAATATCATTTTATGCCAAGAATAATAACATTAACATAATAATGCATAATAAATAACTAAAACATTTAAATATCTTTTATTATTAAAGAGATATATTACTACACATAAGTGCACGAAAAACAATGTGTACCACCGGAATGTCTTGCTTGAATATTTATATTTTTACTTATTCCCATTTATTTTTTATTTATGTTTAAAAATTAAATTTAGTGAGTAAGAAAAATTGTATTACTCATGGTATACATGACGTATACAAAAAGGTATATTTATGCACTAATATCTCAAATACAATAATTTTTTTTTTTTATATCTCTACCATTTTAGTTTCTATATCGCACAAATATTGTGTATGGATATACACTTCCGATTATAACACACAATAAAATAAAATAAAAAAAAGTATATAGAAGATTGTTACTTACTATGAAAAAGTATGAAAGCTTCTTTACCGAAAAGTTCTTTTAACTTAAAATTTAACTTAAACTAACGTCATAATTATACATACACTGCTACCTTATTTAGCAGAATACTCCTACGGCAGCATAAAGTGACAGTACAGAAATGAGTATGTAGATATACAGATTTTTGTCTTTAAATAATGTCAAGTTCTTCGGAATTAATTTTATCACAGGAAAACTTAGAAAAAAAATTAATTATGAATTATAAAATTTTGTTTTTAAATGTAATTTATTCGTCCAACCATTTTTACAATGTATGCTTTCAGAAAATCAATAGTAAAGGAATATAAACAAAAACCGACCTAACAATAAAACCTCTGGAAATTTAGTATAAAATGGTCTGACTATAGTTGAGAGCATAAATAATGCAGAAACGGAACCCTGGCCAACACCAGTGATTCTACCTCTGCTTCCATTACAACCTCAGATTTATGTCTCCACCTTCGTACTGTCTATATTTCACTCAGCCCTCTTACTTTCCCATTTCCATAGCCTAAACAGGAACAAAAATAATATTATTTAGTAAATTTCACGATCCACAATAATAATCAACGACTTGATGTTTTCATAGAAACTCATTTCAATGACGATACTGAAACACCTTTCATCACTAAAAGTATATCGGTATATTATCGGTACATAAAAAGTTTGTAATATTGGCTCATGTACTGGTAAAAAACATATGACTCACCTTATAATTTAACTGATATAGTACTTAGTAATACGAAAAATATAAATTTTGTATATAATATGCATCTTAAAACGAAGATTATACTGGAGGTCAAAAACTACAAAATCTTAAACGGTAATAAAATAACTATAACACCGGAGCTTCGTTTAGTTGTTACCAGTACATATATCCTTGCTTTTGACACTCGAATGATATATATATATATATATTTATATATTTAAAACAACCTAGGTTATTTAAATACAAGAATATTTATTAATTTATTTCGTTGCTAACAAAGCATTTCGTTGGTAAACAGTACCAACATCATCAGGAATGAAAACTACAGTAATGTAAGCTATAGGCCATGAATATAAATTAATCAATATTCTTGTACTTGAATTACCTATGTTGTTTTAAATTAATAAACAAGAAAACGTATTATATATATATATATATATATATATATATATATATATATATATATATATATATATATATATATATATATATATATATAAAATATAGTGATATGTTTTCTTGTAGTACAGTTAATAAATTAAAAATATTTCAAAATAAAAAATACTTTCAATAAATATATTATTCAAAGCTTTTCGCCGATAAAACTTGTGAAAATATTTTGTTACGTAATTATTTTCCCTGAAGATCCTGGTACTATTTTATCGGTGAAAAGCTTTGAAAAATATATGTAATTAGAGTATTTTTGGTTTTGAAATATTTTCAATTTAATAATTATAAATATAAATATATATATACATATATATATATATATATATATATATATATATATATATATATATATATATATAAAGAGAGAGAGAGTGTTGTGCTCAGCTATAAATCTGTATACACCATTCTTACCATACTTGTTTCTTCTTCTGAAATGTACACTTGATTTATACACAATATGTTTGCAGTTTAGTTGGTAAATATTTTAGTGTTGATACGTTGTTTCGCTTACTGAGGATGTGCTATACAACACACTTTTACAGCTGCAATTACAGAGACTTCCTAGATTCACACTCAAAACGAAACAAAACCTGGACTATCGCACGAAAGTCTGAAAGATAAATCACCCCGACTAATGAGAAAAGGCGTTATGTAAAATGCATTATAAACAGATACAAAATTCTTGAAAATAGGATCAATTATATCAATATTATGTATGATATTCGTTCTGCTCTGCCAACAAAGCAGAATCAGAGCTTTTAGGCAATATTATTAGGTATAGTGAACCAATTCTATTGGTTTGTCAACTTAATTGGAGACGATCACAGTATCATACAAAAAGTTAGAAAGTCATAGCTGAGTTGAGAAATCATGTAGACACGCAGACGGATGCTAACGTTGTGTTAGGTCTCATTTCATATAAATCTTCTTCTGAGTTTTATTGAATATCATATATAAATGAGATATTTTTTTAAGTCGGAAAAATAATTGATACTAATATCACTAACTAGAATGACTTCAGTTCTAAACTATGGCAAAACTAGTATTGTCTAGTATGTATTAGGGGATATATGAACAATTAATCTCAAATTAATATGTGTGTTTGTGATAAAATAATTTTTCGAAAAGTTGTTCTTGAAACTTTAAAAATCGGATCCTGAAAAATGTGATTTTTGACAACCATCATTCGCGCAGTGTTTGAACCCTAGTTTAGAGTAGCTATCAACGTTAAATATTTCGCTTGCTTACGACGAGTGTAATACATAGAGAGACAGCCTGCTGAATCATGGGTAGCTAACGCTAGCTGAAGATTTCACGGCAAATCATACAACGCCTAAATTACCTATTTACTGTGTCAATTGGATCCAATTTAACTTAACAAAGTCCAAACCCTAATGTAAGTTTACTTACGCATTTTCGTCCAGGTCAAACTACAGTAAACTCTCACTAATCCGGCAGATACTGGGCTGGGATACTGCCGGATTACTGAAAACGTCGGATTACTGGAGGGTGCACTAACATTCACAATCTATATTGAACAATATTTATGTGTATTGCCCAGAAATAAAGAGAACATAGAAAAATAGTCATGTATTGTACTTGAAATGATAAAACAAGTCTGTAACTTACAATAAAAGTAATGACTATGATAAGTCATTTCAGAATATTTGTAGTTTAGTCATGTAAGGATAAAAAATCCTTTTATAGGAAAACTATATAAAGATTGATATATCTCGAATGGTGGCTTGAGAAAAACTTGCTATATAAACAAAATGAGTTTATCTGTTGTGATGAGTTGGGTGCTATAGAAGAGGTTCTGTAAATGGCAAAACACTTCATGAGCCTTTCAAGATACGGGCGTGTTAATCTTAGAATCGTATTCAATATACTTCTCTCTTGAGATTTACTGGTAATGCAATAAATTTCAATTGAAGTTATTGGAAAAATGATTTCAATCGTAAATCTTGTCAAAGTGTCACTCGTAAATATGAAAATGCACCCAACAATAAATCATAATCTTTTGTACAAAAAAATAATTTAAAAAATTCACAGTACAAAGAATACACTAAATACACATGAAAAACTCTTACCTATTTATATTTATAATAATTGTTTAACATACTCTACTTAGCTCAAAAAAGTGACAAGTTTCCAGATGAGATTCTGTAAGACTTTTATTGCGATTCGACGAAGAGACACACAAAAGCTACTTTAAGTTAAGTTACTACAAAAGCTTTCTAATTATTTAAAACGATGTTCATAGCTTTCAAAGCTATGCAAACTAAAATAGAAAACCTAACCTACAGGCCAAAATTAAAGGAGCGTTATGAAAACTTGTATTATTAATATACATGTTTGTATATATATATATATATATATATATATATATATATATATATATATATATATATATATATAAAATTTATCTGACTGTTTATGTTATCAGATATAATAATATAGATAAATATTATCTTACAAATATATATTTATATATAGTGTTTCTCAGTTTGATAATACTAATATAGCCATTGAACAAATTGTTTTTACATGAGTTTTGAGCATCATACAGTCTCAAGCAATACGTTTTGGATAGGCGGGGAATGTTACGTAATTTAGAACATACGTTTACAAAACGATATTCGTCAATTGATATTGTCTGTTCAAAAATATGTATAAATCCTCATTGTGACAAAATAAGAATGGAGGCACAATATAGTGACTAACCTGAAAGATGTCAAGAACTACTATCCAAGAGACACAAGGAGATCTAACTATTTAACTTTGAGCTAGTAGGTCAATAACTGAAACATGTTTGGTAAAAACAATGTCACATATAAGAGATATGTGTATATTTTGATAATGGGATTCACTTGGTAGCAAATATGATTACTTCACATCCCGACGACTGCACAAAGAATATTATAAAGATAGAGAACACTAACAATTACGTGACGATATAAGAATTGGGCAACCTTTGTGAAAACCCTTTTTGCCCAATATTTTCCAGCCAGCCAGGTGCAGTTTAACATTACCATAGTTTTATAAATATTGTGTATAAGCAAGTATATAACCAAAAATGATTTTTACCTAGGACAATAACCATACGACAATAACCTACCTCTTATTATGAGATGGAATTCATCTGTGTTTGATTGAACTGTCAAGTGTTTTACGTGTCTAACTCGGTTTAGTGATCTGTGTAACATATACACCGACAACCCGAGCACGGTTGGTTTAATTTTGTACGGGAATTATTTTCAGAATTAAAATAATAGGCCTTTTAGTTGGGTTTAAATTGTTTTTGCAGTTTACTAAATATTTTACTCTGATTATTAGTAAAACATTTCGTAAGCCTTTTAATCATCTAATAAACTGTGAATAGGTTTCCATAGATATTTTTAGTTAAAGTAATGTTGTGTGTATATAACTTTATCTTTCCAAACAAAAGAGATAGGGGTGGTGGAAAAATTTACTGGTAGTGTAAAGTATACTGTAGATGTGCGAAGAAAGAAAGATGTAGGCATTTACCCAGTAACCTTACCTTATAATCTTTGACTTTGGCAATTGCTTATAGCTATTTATGACAGACACCTTGACATCTAAAACTCGTTGACAAGTTGATATCAACAGACTCAAGTATCTATCCAGCTAATGATATAGCGTCTATAAAAAGTTTAAAATTGGTTTTGTAAAACAAAATCTAGGATAGATTATTTAAATAATATATTAGAGCAACTAATTGAATAACAATTGTTTTTTATCATTTTAATAATAAAATTGGAAATAATGGCTTTTAAATCTACATTTCTTAACAATAAAACTCTTGAGTGAAAGATCTTGGTTTTGATTTATTTTCTCTTGTTTAGCCGTGAAATGTTGGAAGCTTAACAAAGGAAATGGCGGCGATAAATCCTGAGCGACATATCGCGGTGACGTGGCGATATTTGAGATCAGGGAAATGATAAAGTGTAAGAAACGGCAAGGAATATCGAACAACGCTTGTTACAGTTTGCACGAATATTGTGCACTATTGAGTTTATTTATCATAACGACTGAGGGCAATAAAACGATAATGTCGAGAAAGAATTAAATAAATCGATAGTTTAGTGAAGGTGGAAGGCATTATTCCGTTACAAAACGTTACGATCTTTTGTTCAACAATTACCGAAAATATTTTTAATTGTAAACTATAGAAACTTATGTTGTAGTATAGTATGTCATAAAGTGTATACTATTTTAGTGGGGATTTCTGAACTACCCCTCTAAATACATTTAGAAGTTGTATACATATTTTTTTATGAGAGATTAATCTTTTGTTATGTATTTAATTTCTAACTTTAGGAAAAAATTGAGGATATAAAAAATTAATGGACAAGACTTCTTTTTCGTCTAATGTTTATAAATTGTAATGGATTAAAAAATCCTGAATAAAACGTCTAATCTGGAGCATTTACTCTTAGAATCGTCGCAAATAGTTGGCTCTCCCAAGAACGATTCGAAAGAGAAAACTGGTGATATACAGTAAAAAACAAACAGATAAAAGTCATAGTGATTGAGATAAAAAAATATAGCGAAATTCGAGATAAACTTACTACGAATTCTCAGTAACTGTTATTAAGGAACAGCAGCGAACGATCACTTTCAAAAATCTTATTAGGGTACACGAGGACGAATTAAATAGATAGATTTAAAGTACGGGAGGAAGTCATAGAAAAATCTGGGAGGAAATCATAGAAAAATCTAAGAATAGAAAATTGTAAACGTTCGAATTTTAACGAAATAGGTGATTGTAATACAACAAGATCACAAAGCAATGCTAACGTAGAAGTAAGAAAGCGGTTTAATTGAATAATATTATTAGCTGCTTTAGTTTCAAGTACCTTATATATATATATATATATATATATATATATATATATATATATATATATATATTAAACTAATATTTCAAGCAAGTGTATTATTATTACCATATCTAATAAAAACCTAAATTCAATTTAATTTTCTATATTTAAAAGACAACCATTAAAAACGTATAAGAATGATAATAAATTTATATTAAAAACAAATAAAAGAGCATTTACTTGTTGTAAAGAGTAAATTCTGCTAATGAACGTATTCCAAATATGCTTTTAGGTCTTTATATTTTCAGATCAATATTAAAGGTGCATAAACTTACAAATTATTTGGTATTTTTTCATGACAGTAAATTTTTTCTCATTTTATATAAGAGTTACTTTTATATAAGGGATAGGTTTCTTTATGCCTATTAGTTTTAGCAGCTATCATTACTAATAGTTACACTAATAAATAGAAACGATATTCTACAGCTTACACAGATTAGGTGATGTTTACAGAATAATGTTTCCTTATAAACATAAAATGTTTCAATTCAATAAAATTACAAATACCTATATTCTCATTTTATTGTGTCAATTTTTGTATATAAACCTTACTGTAGGAGATACATATTTCTTTAAACCGCATTATGGGGAAGAAATATCGTTATTTTGATGGCGTGTTTTTGTATTTTTTAAGACGTTGGAGAACTATTACAACACAAATAGGTAATATACTTATATTAAACTGTCAGGCAAACCATCCACCTCCAATATTTGTTCATTTTTTCAGAGTAAACAGATTTTCATAGGCATACGTCGTTAGTAACAAGTACAACTGAATTCGCGCGTATAGATCATTGTTGTATTTTCATATAGAGTGTTAATTTATTGCATTTAATCTTTATAAATAAAAAGTTACTTTGATACTCTTCAAATCTCAAGAGCCTCTTTATTGACGGAGCTCAAATTTTAACACGAGATACGACCCGCTTCAAAGATTGATTTTATCTATTTTTCGCGATAAAACCTTTTCTATCGACTGTCAGCTGTGTGCCAGCAACATGCATGCCATCTGCTGCATGCTAGGAGATCATTCATCATGCTAGCTAATTCCAAACACTGTCACATACGAAACAATACCTGTTCTCAATTACATTATTTTTAAACGATATCTTCATTGCATTCTGATTGTTATATAACCTGAATTAAATATTCACCCTAATTTGAATACTTTTGTGTGATCATATCGTGGTTGAGCTCGCCGAATCGTAAGTAGTGGTTATTTGGGAATGCTAGCACTCACCAGAGCTTTGACTGCTCCATTTAATGTAAATTTGCTGAGTGGTTAGAGTTAAACACCGATGATATGCCCAATCAAGCACTTCTAGATACAGCTGCATGGTCAGGACTTATAGGTTCTATTATATGCCGAAGGTTATATTTCACTTTAGTACGTAATGGTTTTGTCTTATGAATCTATTGCAATTTCACTTGAGTATGTTCTTCTTGAATCTTTACTTAAGTATGTACGTATTAATTTTCACTTAGGTATGTACTTATTGTAAAAGTATCCAACTATTCTAAAATCATTACCTATTGTAATAATATGGACCTATTACAATATTATTGTACTTATTGCACCTCTTTCTTATAGATTTCTTACAAATTCCGGGACCTATTATAGAAGATATCAGCATTTAAAATAAACGTGTTTCCAATAATAATAAATATATAAGATAAAGAATGGAACTTGGAATACTATTCTTGGATCATCAATAAATAATCCAATATCAATAAAATTAAAAGCCTTTAAAATATTTAAATTCGTCTATTTGACCACTACATGGATAAAAAGGATAAACGCTATGTGTGAATTAATTAATATATTGAACTATATAGTTAATGTCGTAAAAACAAATCCTTTGACTGCTGTTATCGCCTCACATAAAATTACCTGAGGCGTTAAATATATTTTTCTCTGAGAACCATGAAAATCCTCTAAATTATGCTAAGTTTATATTAGGATATTCCCATTGAACAATCAATGACGATTTTTTTGAGCATTATTAGTGTTGAAATAAATATGAGGAGAGTGTTGTCATCATTTAAATATATTAATATTTTCTCTTATTTAAAATAATATATTTCATAGTTAAAGAATTTTTTCATGGGGTCCACACCATAATATTTTACTGCTAAGAAATGAGCCTGAAAACTGCTGCTTCGACAAATCTTTAAAAGTCAATAGGTCACAGTGAAATCATGGAATATGTATATACAATATCAAAAAGTTAATAAAATAGAAACCAAAATATATTAAAATGAACACGACTTCTAAATTGCTAATTCTTTTACTTTCTTGAAGAGGAAAAAACTAATTTAATGCAAAATAAATTTTGCTAGCAGTCGACATTACTTATTTAGGCAAAATTAAGTATCTCTTTATAGAGAAATAAATACTTCAGGGATGAATGGATTTTGAGCAAAAAATGTAACGGAAAAAGATAGAAAACCTACACCCAATTTTATATACAGAAACCGCCAAATCTGTCCCGAGTTCAGATATCTAAATACAGTTTTGCAACTGAAGACATTCCAAATAATAAAGTTTCAAAAGAAACATAAATCTGCAGTATGTGCTTTCTAGGACATATACGAATTGTTACTAAAGCACGAGGTGTTTTATTTCACTCTTTTGTTTCTCAGTCCTAGTAGGACTTTGATAGTCGCAAAAATGATAGGTTTACGAAATAATATAGAATGTGTTCTACAAGGAACAAAAACAAAAATATTAAATTATTTCCAGCACATTAGTATTATTCAAATTAATTCCTACAAATATGAAATTCTCTTATTAATAGTGAGTGAAAAATGTGAATCATTATATTATGAGTAAAACATTTAAAATGTAGAAATTTTATTGATAGTAGAAATATAAAATATTTATAAAATAATAAAAAATGAGTTAAAATCATTATGAAAACAGTTGGTAGTAAAAGTACCCAAGTCACAACAATGACTTTAAAAAGGGTTGCGTGAAATCGATAATTATTAAATACGTATCCCAATTAATTTTATCTCCCCTACTTCAATCAGGTGTTCCTATTTGTCCCAAGCATGAACCCTTCACAACCCTTAGTTAGTAAAGGTCGAGTAACATTTTTTAATTGGATTTTGTACACAACATCCCCTTTCACCCTCTGCCTTCAAAAGCGTAACCATAGAGGCAATTCAATTCTGTTGGAAAGGATAGCATATGCTCAATTATTATATTAGCTCATTTAAAAAACACAATTGTTCTGATAAAATATATTTATATTTTCCTAAAACAAAATATGCTACTGATGAAGTAGTCTTTATATATTCCACTTAGAAAATAGAAAAAATAAGGGAAAAAATTATTAAATCTGACAAAACTATAGAGCATTCCAACTGAAATAAGTTTATATTCACTTTAAATTTACAAAAAAAATGTGTGTGAATTACAAAAAAATGTGTGTGAATTTTATTCAACATTCTAGAAACACAAACTATCTATAATACAGTAAAACTAGCCATTTTATCTTTCATCAAAGTTCTGATGCTCTGTAACCTCAAACCACACAATAGGCAGACTCAATTATCACAATGTTTTTCAATGGGCGGTAAATCCTAATTGAAAATGCAAAATAATATATTGAAAACTAAAAATTATTACAACTAAACGTACAGATAAAAATATATATGAGTGTTAAACATAGTAAAATTATTGAAGGTTGTGCTTTTTAAATAACTAGTTGGTTCAAAATGTGTTGTAAATGTTAGAAACGTTGAGACATAGCCGGGGTTCAGATATTTATTTTTCTTGTAACTTTATCTTTAAGGGCTAGTAAAACTAAAATTTTGGTAAGTTATACATAATTTGATTGATTGAATTAAGAATGCGTTCGATTTGAAACATCTAACATTTTGAAACATCTAACATAAATCTTCGGAATTTCTGGAATACGTTAAGAAAAAGGCAAACAGGCTGGATGGCGTATCTGGACCAAAATTTAAAACTGTATATTTAAATTTAACCATAAGTAAAATATTGCAAACTGAGGAAGTATATATATATATATATATATGTATGTAAGTGAGTGTGGGCATGTGGGTGTGTGTGTGTGAGATTTTTAAAGAGTTCGCAGTCTATGTTCATTATTATATTTAACATAAATATGTTTTAAAGATTCTATAATTGTGAAAAAAACAATAAGGGGTTAAAGGAGTCATTAATGCGAAAAGTCTTGTAAATAAAAACATCATACATTTCTGTTAGATATTTATCACTCAGAAAAGTCCATTTAGAGCAATCCCAAACTTAATAAGCATACTGTTACAGTATATGGTGACACTGAATTCGTATATAATAAAAAAAAAACAGACCCATCATTTTATTTCTGTGTTATAGCTTGAATTTTATTTTATTTAAAAACCCAACTATAAAACCTAATTTTAAAAGCGGAACAGTGCAAATGTTAGTGGTCAAACTCAAACTACATTTACACAAGTTACATCAGGGCTAATAAATGTACATAAATTCTCTCGTGGGACTGAACAATGCTGACGCCAGCTACTTACAAATCGACCATTTTCTGGTGTTTTATTTTCTGGAAATTTTATCGTTCCATTAAATTTTACTCTACCGTGTTACTATTTTCAATAGTATTTATATAGGTTTGTATGATTTATTTGTTGCTAAATATTTACACAAATAAACTAATTCAATTAGTTAATATTTTACAGATTTTTGAAAATAATTGATTAGGTTTTGAGATCATTGTTGTTAAAACAACTTATTGGCCAGTGACAAAATTGGTTCCAAATTATTTTGGTTGAAATCTTCAATTTCAAATATTTGTTTATAATGCAAATAATTCATGCATCTTAGTTTCACACCCTTATGAAAGTAAAACTAGTGGCAAAATTATAAATAATTTCTTTGTAGATCCCAAATTAAGCATGAATATAAGTTTTACTTATAACAATATAGGTTTTAAATGCCAAAAACATTATTTAATATAACAATGAGAAACAAAATTGAGAATCTTATTGTAGACTCGTAGGGAATAGCTTTAACCTATTCCGAGATATTAGGAATCTGAACTGTGTGGTCATGTATTTGGTTGCGTTTTATGAATAATTATTGCAATAACGTGAAATCAGAAACAGGGAATCATGAAAACAAAATTAAACATAAATAAAATAAAATTAAATGATTACAATTTCAATGTATGTATAGTCAGCTATTTTCCTAATATCTGTTAAAATATTTCAACTTTCTAAAAATAGCAACTCAGTAATCTAATAGCAGAGATTGTGAATTATAAGTGTATGTGTGTATATTTAAATGTTTGTATACATTAGTTTAGATATTTTTTTCATATATTCCAGTAGATACTATTTTTAGATTCTTTTCATTCATAATTTACGGTAGTAATATATTTAATCCCTTATCCATCGTCTTTAAAAATTTAAAATCTGCTTCTTTTACATCACCAGGATACCAATTAAGGTGCTTAATTTTTCATTTAGTACCTCTTGCAAACAAAAAAAAGACACACTTTTGGGCTGGATGTAGGGATTTTTCGTAAACCCTTAGTACCAACGTGTATAATCAGCATTTATCTTTAAAAGATGTATTCTTGATTTGACTGCTAGCTGACTACAGTGGACTTTTCAAAAATGTATCTATACAATATTTAACATCAACAACAATCAACGCACATTGCACGTTTGTTATTTAACTTGGATTAATTTTATTAAACTTGTAAAAGGTTAGAAGGCTATCATTAACAAAACACATGTATCCTGTAACTTAATAACTCGAAACATGGTAGTTTTTGAAATTATATAAAACAAAAGGAACATAAACTCATTACAGTACCAAGAAAGATATTTAAATAAATATATATATATATATATATATATATATATATATATATATATATATATATATATATATATATATATAATTTTTATTAACACGGTTTACTGTTTTTGTGGACTAAATACTGATAACATATTTATGAAATTGTAAATACCGATTAAATATGAAACAATGAAAATGATTTATTGAAGAAATATTGTCGAAAAAAATATAAATTAAAGAATCTTCCTCAATCTGGCGCTACCAGAGCGGTTCCAGTTAATTATAAAACAGGGAGAAGTCAATATTTAGCTTGTCTAAATTAACTGAAACTTTAGCCATCTGTTCAGAGAAGTTATTAACAGAACTCAAGCCATTGTTAAGAGAGTAACTTGATCTGAAATTAATCATTTAAGTCCCAAATTGTTAAAACCAACAGTTTCAGTTAGGCAAATACTCAGTAATTCTAAAGTTAGTTACGACCGTATCTCGTTAATCGCATTAGTGGATGCCATTTATAGTTAAACTAAAATGTCCCTTCTATTCGTTCACGAAACTGTTTATGGAACTTTCCAGTTGTATTTTAGAAATGCTTTAAAATCAGTTATATATATGATTAAAAAGTAAGGATCTTCATTCATGACAAAAACATTCATCTGTTAATTGATAACTACAGTTAAACGAGCTATTTAAGCAAAATGTATCCAGATAAAATTGGTTTTGATATTCTTCAAGTCTATTAAAATGTTGATGATCTTCTATTTATGATAACAAAATATAAAAACCACGAATAAAAATCACATGTATATCAAAAATGTTATAAATAGGCTATATATCACCATATTATAACAAACAAATTACTATTAAATCTTGAAGCAACTGTGGCATAAATGTTTATATTAAATAAAAGCAACCTCTTACCACAAATTCAACAATTTTTATTTTAACAATGACAATATGATTAAATGACTATATTTGTAAAATATCTCTGAAGATGATTACTTTGTAATCGAAATGTACATTAGATTAAATTAAAAATTGTTAAATTTGTGGTAAGAAGTTTTTTTTTTATTTAATAAAAATTACTATTAGTTTTAATTTGTAAATATCATAAACTGACAAACATGCTAAAGAATTTTACTCTCTGTTAATTATGTTATTTTTCCAATGCTATAACATTGCTAACACATTGCGATAACCCTCAGTGTCGGATAAACATGCCTCTAAATAATGCATTAATTATTTTTATGAAACAATCCTTTAAATATTCCGTTAAACTATTTACCAAATTATCACTGCGGCTCTATGAGAACTATCGGAAAACAAATATATAGTAAATACTTTATTTAAAAGTAAAATTTTGAAGAAATCGTAAACTAAAACTTTAGAAATATTAGAACAATTTTCGGAAATATTTATTTCATAAATACCTATGAGTAGAAAGTTTATAACCTACCTTTTTAAGGTACGGGCATAGTGAATCACATAGAAAACTGTATATAACTTACACATTGTCAACTTCAGAATCACGAAGCTGTAGGATTCATTATGAAATGCACGACAGCCCTTACAATAAAATTATAAATATAAAAGTTTTGTTAAACCCAATATTTCGCTCTGTTGTGAGTTCAACTTCTGCATTTAATTTACCCGTCGTTAAAGTGTCATTTAAATTATACTCTCATAAGTTAGACCAAAGCATGGTGCGGAAAACAGGGCTGTAAAATAATTTATCCCGTTCCTCTCTCAAATTTACAAGCACCCTCATCTGCTGTACGTGATTCTAATATAATTTGCCTCAAAGCTACTCCAGCTGTTAAAGTGTCTCGGAAAGTCACTTCCAGTTTAAAATAAGATGCTGTTGGAAATACAGAAAATTATTCATCTTTTTTTTTTTTTTAATTATTGCAAAATAAATAGTTTATAGGATACTCATGAAACAAATGTTTTTATATATTTTACGTTTGAAGTACATATTATTACCTACCACCTATGGGTTAACAATTAAAACCGGTCAAAAATAACTGCAAAACCGGTTCATGAAGCAAAATATTGGCGTAATAGATGAAAACGGTTAATTAGGACCTACCTAATAGTAGTAGCCAAACAATGACGAAGGTGACATCGTCATCGAAATTAGTCTGTTTCTCTTAATAAACTACTGTGTTTGTTTTAATAAACTAATGTGTAGCGATATTTAGAGAAAAACTGTTTTAATTTTTACCGTTGTGAAATGTTCTCACTAGCTATGCTCTAACAAATTAATAATTAGGAACGATTTGGTTACAAATAATACTTAACGTAAAGGTATAATTATTTCTTATACCCTTCCGCAGGACTACTTGAATTATAAATTAAAAAGTAAAAATTGTTTAAATAAAAATAGGTTTTAATGAATCATCCTATTAAAAAGGTATTGTTACACAATACATCATATACCTTGTAGTTGTAAATAAAGTGTAGATATGTACATAATTGTATTTAAGATAAGGTTATATAAATCAAGACGAATAAAGTTTACGAAGACCTCTAGATATAACGAAAGCTTGTTTATCAATCGTAAAATGTTTTTCTATTGTTTAGTTTCTTGTAAATAAAGAGTTAATAAGCAGATTACTTGCAATATGTGTCTTCTTTACCATTCGAATGCCACAGTTCAAACATGCCACAAATTACAGATGATATATATATATATATATAGGTTATAAATATATAAATTTGGTTATACATATATAAAAACCACTAACTTTAAATATTAGTGTGATCTGTTTTTTATGTTCAGGATCTTAATTGAACTTAAGTTAATTGGTCATGATGAAGATTAAGTTTTGTATAATTACGAAATCGTAATTCAATGAATTGTAAGTTTCTTGAAAGTAAATAGTGATTTACGCGTAAATTGTCATTGCTTTATGGTTGAGTCAAATCTTTGGAATACTTAAAACGAAAAGGTTATATTTTTTTTGTAATACCATAATCTTAATAGTATCATACCTATTCTGAATAGTACACAAAAAGGAGAAAACAGGTTAAGGTATAAGTGTCATATAATCAGTGTTTAAATTAATTTTTTCAGGAAAATAGAGCTTTTACTTTTATATCAGATATATAGAAGTTTGCAGAGCACAGAGGCAAAGTTCGAATCTCGATAAATAAGGGGATACTGAACGCAGTATTGATCCTGCAGTGGTAGATTGATGAAGATACATGAAGCGGGTTTCTAGACTTGAACATTGTCTGAGTTTGAAATTTGCTTATACGATTATTTTATATGTGAATATGTACAAAAAGTGTAAATCTCCTGGCAAATTGGTAAAACTAAAAAAATATCAAAAATATATATTGATATATTTATTTATTATTGAAATTTAAGTAATAATATTGTAATACATTAAACAATTTTGTCATTATTTATGGTGTTTTTTTCATGTATGGTTTTTTTCTAAACACGAGAACATTTATTAATTAATAAGAATGTGTATAATAAACTAAAAGAATTTCTAAAACCCTTTATTTACTTTTCACAGTAGACATACAATCCCATTCCTTCCGCGTAGAACAAAGTTTTATAACAGATATTGTTGCAAATTATTAGTTTTCAGGAAATAAATATTTCTTATAAAATTAATTAAATTATTGGGTATGGAATCATGTGATTTGTGATATCTAGCTAAATAGTATTTTTGTTCTGTACAATGCTAAAATCGAATATTTAAAAATATGAAAGGATACGTTTCAGGAAGTTTACTCCCATCTGTGAACTTCAATTTCTGATCCAATGTTGTAACAACTTGGTCTTACTTACTTTTACTGCGTTGTCGTATAACACCAAAACTAGAGGAAATGAAAATAGATCAGGTGCGTGCAGATTGACCTCAATGGGATCCTTTCCTCACTATATAGGATCGGAGTTGTCAGTGTTCTTCATTCGCCCTTCAACTGTTGTTGGGTACACCTCGTCATTGCTAGATATTCTAGCGAAACGTCGGAACTGCGATACTACGCATCAAGCAAATGAATTGATGTACTCAGAATAATAATTATTTATCATATATATATATATATATATATATATATATATATATATATATATATATATATATATGAGAGAGAGAGAGGGAGAGATACATATATAACCACAAATATAACACATGCAATAAGGTATATTATGTAAGTTATATAAGAATTGATCCAAAAACGTTTAGAGTTTTGATAAATTAAATTTTAATGCTCTGAAAATGCTGAAATAATTATATGTCGAGAACGTTATATTTTATTTTATGTAAATGTTATTTCTTTATATATATATATATATATATATATATATATATATATATATATATATACTATAATAAACAAAACATTTTATTATTTAAAATAGCCCTACAATGTCTTAAAAACTGTAAAAATATGAGATTGATTCCATTATTTGTGGTAGTCAAATTACGTTCTCCTTTCTTAAAGTTAAGAAATGAATTTTACGTTTCAATTTTAGAAGTCTTATTTCAAATTGAATGAAACGTTGTAAAATATTTGACAGCTGAAATTGCTTTGAGGGAAATTATATTGAAATCATGTCTAGAGGAAGAGGTAGCCCTTAATTTTAAGAAAGAACCGGGATAAATTAATTTACAGCCCATGTTTCCGCACCGCGCCTCAATCAATTTAATGAAGGTTAATTTTAAACGTCAGTTTTATTAAAGACAGAACTTACCTTCCTGACAGGTGAAACATATTAAACAATAGAAAACATGAATAGGTATAACTTTAATATTTGTCATTTTATTAACACACAATTTTACAACTTTTCAAATAAGTTGAAAAGACATTTTTTTATAACAAAATATTTACTGATCAGTTAAATTTAGTTAAGGAACTAATTTTGATGTAATTGTGTGTTAGTTAATAAAGTAAATGACCAATCTATGGAATTTTGTAATAATATTGAATTATGAATATATCAACATATTAATTTTTTAAAGTACTTTATTGTGTATTAAATCATATCATAGACGAAACTATTTTGAACTTTGTATTTAACACTAAATTGAGCATGAATATTAGGTTAATATCCAATTTTATACTTTTTCATTAAGAAACCAGACTAAAAAATTTAATAATGGATGTAATTAATTACACAGGACGTTTATAATTTAAACGAGTTAATTAAAGTTATTCCTTTCAAATAATAATCATTATATAAATAATATAAAAAGCATTTTTTTTTAAATTCAAGAAGTTATAAAACTACAAATTATGCAATGAAAGAAAGAATACAAGATTGATAAATTTAGGTGTTGGTGTGTGTGTGGGGGGGGTTGTGTAAATAAAATATCAAATCTTAAGGTTTATCAGATCCTTAATTATCAATCTTCAATTCGTACAAGTTTATAGTATCGTATCATTAGTTGCTACGTATATCTGTAATCTTTTGTTCCATTTTTCTAAGTTATCTAAAGTAATAAAGACATAAAACTACTTTCTAATGAAGTAAATTGTTATTTAGGTACTTTATTTTTTTCATTTCAATATGGCATCAGGTTTTTCGTTACAATATACTTTATAAGTAGATTCTACATTTATTATATCGAAATAACATAACACTGATCTTTCGTCGCCCACATGGCAAGAGATAAGTATATTCAGTCTTTGTATTGTTCATTTCCTTAGGTTATAAAGTGAAGCAATAAGCCACCGGCGAATAATATAAAACCCCTCTTACTATCAAACTATTCAAATTACTATTTACAAAGATCTAATTATTCCACATTGTAAGTATAAATCGATTCAGAAATATTAGTTATTTTCAATATCAAACTAACTTCAATTATCGAAAACCGTCTACGGAAAGTTATCAGTAAATAGTGGGATTTTGGAAAGTAATACCGATAGTAGTAAATTAAATAACAAATTTTTTCCTTAAATAAGTTTACACAATTGGGAACAATGTTGTGTGTCTCTTTCCGTGACTGAAATTATAGGTAGGCTCAAAGTATTCTGTGTAGATTGAATAAACTACAAATATTACAAATATTCATTTTCTTATATGCCTAACATATTTTAATTCAGTAAATTAGTATAAACTCTCTGTTTTGTTATCTAATTCATTCATTGACCCAAAAGTGATCGCCAGTAAGTCTGAATCTATTTAATATTAGGTTTATATCATTAAACCTAACATGTATACGTGGTAGTAAATATATTAGAAACACACATGTCAAATATAACTTTATGTGCATATAGTATAAAAAACGTTCAAGAAAAGGTTCTTTGAGGTTTACATATAATTTTATTAAACAAACTAATGATATTCTGTACCTATTACTCAGGTAAACGTCTCAAATAATTATTGAAAAGAAACATTTTCGATTGACCTAATCGATATCCGTATGCGCCCCACCGTATCATGAGAACCCTGATGGACCGACATAGATCACTTAGGGCCATGGAATACGTTTGTATCAGACATTTTGTTCATAAATTTGATGAAACTATAACATCGGGAAGAAAGCACAATTTGTATAATATAGGCAACTAATTTTCACCAGTCGTAGAAAACATTAAAATTTACAAGTTTAAATATTTCAGTACCTTAGTGATTCAATAGTAGTAACAAAATGAAAGAATTTAATCTACTGCCGCAAATTATTAATTTATTAAATAATATCTTTATTCCTAGACGTTCATTCGTAAATTTCTATCTATATTTTTCTATTTCGCCTATTGAAAATTTTATATTTTAGTTAGTTATTACAGTTAGACTACTTAAAATGTATATAGAAAAATATCTGGCACTGATTATTACAGTAGTAGAACCATTAAATAGTCAAGACAGAAAGGAGGCCATATTTTAATGTAAACCGGAATACTGGAGACGGTGGCGCCAAGCTTGTTCCGCTGACCCATATCTTCCTTTATTGTAAAGTTGAAATAGATTTGTTGATTTCCGTAATCCTACTGAGCACAATTTCTAGAGAATGAATTTACAAAAATTAAATATCTGATGATGTGAGCAGTGAGGGCTACACATTTACTTTACTGCACAATTATGTTTATTTAATTATTTGGAAGATAAAATTAATTACTCAATAGAACCTAAATCAAGTATATCGCTTTAAAATAAAGGGTAAAAGTTTACAATATTTCACAAGAAGCTAATTAATATTTATTAATATTTTACTTGTTCTGATTTATATCATAAGAGAATATATTTGCAATAGAATGAAATAAAATTGACCAGTAAAACAAATTTATTTTAATTATACCAAATGTTTGTTAAAACGTGACAATTTTATTAAAGTGATAACTTTCCGAAACACAAAATTTTACCGAAACCATTGTTGTCCAGTTATAGGCCTATATGATTTATGTTACCATGTGTTTTATTTTGTATGAACTGTAATTTGTAATGACATAATAAACTATAATCCTTCAATAATTCTAATAATTGTACATTCGTTGAACAGCTTCAAATATTTATATAAAATCTATAGGAGTATTCTAGTTATAAGCAAACATCGTTCTTTTGAATACTGTACATAAGAAACAATTATTTAATATGTAGCCTAAATCTGTTACATTTTCTTCTATTCTAAATTATTTTACTTGGTGTTATCCATCTACAAAACTCTAATGACATCTTCTTCTCCTTCTCCTATCATTTTTTTTAATAAAGTTTCAACTTTAACATTTCTCTGTTTAATTATTCCACTAAACCATTTCCTTTCTTTTTTAAAAAACCTTAGTTTTCAGCGATCTTCCACTTTTTACTTAATCAGATGTTGTTACCTTTTAAATATTATTTTCATTAACAAAGGAGTAGGTTTGACGCAAGAAGCAAGAGTAGGCGTGTACCAATAGGAACTGAGGTCTGGAGTGGGGGCGTGGATAAACGTATATAAAGACAAAGTTAGGGTGAACAGTACGCTTAAAGTTTTAAAAATGGATTTGCTCCGAAACGCATCAATAAAGCAGAGTATTGAAGCGATAGGAATGACAGAAATCTGTACTCAAACATATATAAGAAAGGAGACTTTACTCATCCTGATTGATAATTCAAACTGGTTTCCATTTAAGACAATTTTACCATTTTGCAATTGTTTTATGTTAGTCGAAAAGGCTTATTTGAAAGTAGAAACACTTTTGTGCATTGAAAATAGATCGTCATAACAGCTTTCAAATAGCATGTCATACATATACAAGTTATACTTTAAACCTTTCTCTTCGCCTCGATTATTTTTATATTACAAAATAGATATTTTTAGTAATTATACTATAAATTTAAATATTATTCATATAACTTCATTTAGAAAAGAAAATACATATTTGTGTGTCTTTGATGATATTATTTTTAAATGCTATTAAGCACGATTATTTAGTATTTCTCAGCACATATTCTGGAATACTGTATATAGGTTCGCCGGCATGAGTTTCAACTGACGGTAGAGGACGGAGTAACTTAATCAATCTAAAGTTCAGAATTGATACTTTGGGCAAACATCTTGAGATATATAGAGACTTAACCTCGTCACGTTTGTTTAACCTTTGTCTAGCTCCTATTCACATTCCCAATGTAATGTATATTACATGGTCATTGTAGTATATAAATTAAAATATACTATAAAAAACATATTTAAAATGACTAAATACCTTTGAAATATTTGAAACTGTTTTCGGCGTAATTATTTTTAGATTTTAAAATGTTGAAATAATAATTGTTTGGCATTAGGTCATTAGTTTTTTACAAATAATGTAATGCCAGCTTTTATAATTAATATCATACAAGACTAAACGAAAATCTACATTATTCGTGTATTTTATTCCATTTCATATTGAAGAATAAAGATACTTGTAATTTTTATCTACAACGAAAGAATTTAATATGTCACTGGATTTTAACTCAATAGTGTTTCATTAAAACCCTGCTTTGTATGATTAAATTATATTAAAAACCCATAATTTTACCAACTATACAACAATGTCTGTTATATGAAATGTCAAACAGACCCATTATGATATCCACATTTTTTGACAATCTGATTGCAATATTTTTAAACGATTGGCAACACTGGTTTTCACAAATACACAATTTATACATAGTTATTATTTGTAATTGGATTAAAATGAGCAATGTGTTTAAAAATAGACAGTTGAATTTCCGGATGCAATAGGTGTATTACGGAATCAATTAAGAAGGTTAGATGCTTGTAATAAACAAGTATTCAGAGCAGATCCATCTATCTGTTTTGTAAGATACGAGTATGGTTATTCCGAACTTTAAACCTATCACACGTTGTGGCTACACAAATTTCACTGACAATGTATTACTCTTTTTTATGAAATTTTGCCATCCCATTCTCGTCTAATAACACTGCTGTTATTTTAAGGCCAAATTCTCCTGACACAAATTTAAACTAGCGAAATGCTTACATTATATAAAATTTATAAAATAATCACGTCCATGGCTACTAACTACACTTAATTCACAGAGTTTAATGACTCTATAGCTACTCTATTATTACATTAATAATAATGTAAATGATATATATATATATATATATATATATATATATATATATATATATATATATAACATCATTGTCAGATATCCAGGCAATTTATTATATAAATTAATGTGTGCGCGCGTGTCTGTGTGTGTTTAGTAGCTATTATAAAATTATGGATCACAGAAATTTTAAATTCAATCTATTAGGCCTGGTTAGAAAATAAATATTATTGCCTTTTACGCCTTTTTATAATTTTGTTATGAATAATTGCTTAGGTAATCATTTCACTACTAATTCTTGCTATACAATATTCTAATTTCAATGTCAGATTTAATGACCGTTGTTATTCCGGGAGATTAAATGCTCATTCAATCGTGCCTTTCAATATAATTCGTAAGTAATGAACTACCTTCAAGACGACAGTTTTAAGTAGTAATAAAAAAAAACATATCCAAATTGTTAAGTGATATTAGATATAAATAATCTAATAATACTACCAATATTAGATTAAATGGTGATATACGAAATATCCCCAACACTTTAGCAGCTTCTTTGAAATATATGTCCCAAATGTTTTCCCTATTAATTGTTCTGTTTCATAATTATTTTGGAAGCAAGTTATAAATTTAGATTTCTATATTAAAGTAAAACCTAAACAAATTTTAGATAAATTCAATAACACATTCTGGTTCATTTGTGGTACTGGGAAGTAGCAAATATTACTCCGTTGGTAAATAAATTTCTATTTCATGTAACAAATTTGAAATGTATGTACAATCAGAAAGTGCGAGGGATTTGTATGGTTCTGATAAAGTACGATATTCAATATAAATATGATAAATCCTCATTCTGTTGTTTACTCCCTTAAAACTAGGAAAACTTTGCAAGAAATCAATAATTTCTCGATTCTCTTTACGTTGTAATCCTCGTGTAAAATTACGTTTTACTCTGTAGAGAATTTCATCGTCTTGGAAGTTGGATTTACCATTAATTTTAATTTAAAATATAAATTTCTAGAGGTCTGGATATTGTTAACATCGTGATATGGAGTTCTAAATGACATTATTAGGAATAAATAACTAAAATTGATCGGTGTAATGTTTAATAAATAACATTGTGTTGACTAACTAACATATTGAAATTTATTATTTTCCCTTTGGAAGAAATATATCTCAAGATAAAATCAACTAAGCCAAATTAACCTTATAACTTTGAAGGTATATCACTTATTAAAACGGAAGTTTTCCTAATTCAAACCAATTTTGTTGTTTTACAGTTTTTTACTATTATACCTTTAAAAATTGTATTATTCCAATCAAATTACCAACGCAAGAGTGAAATCGTTGTCAGCTCTCACCCGACGAAATTGAATCGTAAACGTGCGTCTGATATGTCAAAGCTCTGCTTATCTGACACTGCGCCACGTCGCGTCGTGTAACATTGACTACATCACCAGTGTAATCGAATTCCAATAGTGACAATCAAATTCAAAACCAATAAATTCTATTAAATTAACTTAGATAGAAAATGACACAAAATGTTACCCACACGGTTGTAACAAAAGTTTAGGCTTAAAAACGTACAAAATAATTTGGTATTTTAATGATATGGAATGTAGTAACGGTCAGATGTTTAAATGTATTTGTTCTATTTTAAAAATGAAATAACATTCATTTTATAGAAATATCAATATAGATTACGACAGTTATATATAGCATCAGTATTCGTCTACTTCTTTAATAGTTTTTTATAAAATTCAGAAGTTATGTTTTTTTTCTTTAAATGTGCAAAATGTTCATATAAATAAGTGTTTTTTTTCAGTACAAAATTTACTTCTTGGCTTGCTGTTTTCTAACTTAAAATTTAAGACACTACCTCAAAGGTTTGATTAAATTTCAAATAACTTTATTGTTCAACATTATTATTTAAAAACTTTTTTAAAACAATTTTTATGATTGCAAAATTTGCAATCATAGTTATAAATTAATGACAACAAAATCTTGATTTATTTATACTACACTTCATATTCGTACATAAACACTACTCCAATTCTTTGTAATACAACACCTTGTATTTATTTCAGTGAGTAAAATACGTAAATAAATAGAGTGAAAATGCTCACTTTTACCATTTATAATTAGTGTTGTAAATTGAATATTTCTATTTTAGTAATTGTTTGAGGGAGTAAAAATTCAAACAACCAGTTAATGATTTAAAGCGTGTTTTTACTTGAATTTAGCGTTATTATTTGTTTAACAATGAAAATCATATCTTTTCAATTTTTTGTTATAAATATTGACAAAATTTTATAACTGTACTAGATTCCTGTTTAAAAGTTTGCATTTGTAAGATGAGTAGAACAAATAGGGTAACAGGATGGTGGTTTTGTTACAACAAAATCGTTGTTATCGTAATATAACATTATACTTCAGAAAAACCTAAACTCTCCTGCTACGATGTATATTACTACTGTAGCCTAGGCAGGATCTACAGCTGATTTATTTCTCTAATCACTTTTCTATATCTTAGATATATTTCTATTTAACAGTATATGAGTTTCTTATACAGTACATTCTGTATAGTCATTCTAGAGCATAACCATTTATGCTATTTCAGATACAATTAATATTCTTAAACGTTTATTTGGTAACGGTTATTGCTGCCATGCTTTCGATGTTGAAATGTTTACTAAATGAAATGGATAATACTAAATGAACATTTACAGGTCAATTTTTAAAATTTATAAATATATTCCCAACGATTTAAATTATTTCTGTTCGAACATATATTTAAATTAAAATTTTACTTGCGTGAAAATTATTGACTAGTTGTTTATAACTACATAGGCCTACATTTTGCAAAATTATTTTTAATTTATCACATATTTCTCAATTGATTTTTGGAATTTTATAAACTTGTGAACTAAGAAATCTTATTTAATTTTGAGTAATTTACAAATACTCAAAATAATATAAAATGAAATATAAATGAAAGTTTAAGTATTGGAAAATAGTAAATAGTTTTAAAACAATCATTTGTATTGTTCTAGTGTTTTAATAAGTAATGGTTGTTCTGGTAGGTGCAATAATTGCTACCTTTACGATATTTAATCTAAATAGTACAACGATTTACCGCATAACTGTCCTACGCAGCGATATTTACAAGTTATTACTTTATTACATAATATTTTTCTTTTCTTTCTTATTTGTTATATATATATATATATATATATATATATATATATATTGTATATTGTACATTTAAATATTACAAATTTGTTATTCCAGTTAATTTTTGTCTTTCTTCTAGTTTTCTAAATCAATATTTACTGGGTTTGCTTAAGTACACCTAATCATTGTATTTTAGTTAATTTCATTTCTAAGTATGAATAATTATTTTTACAACAAAACATAATACGATAGCACATCAGCTTTATAAAGAAAGATGTAACGGTTTGAATTGGTCCTCTACTGAAACCTGTGTAGGCCCCCAAATGGTTTTTAGTCAATCCTTAGCAAGCAAAAAGTTCTCCAAATGGGAAACTGTGAACCTATGGCGCAAACCTATGGCCATTGTGATAATTTAACTGGTTTATAAGCAAGCATTTCATTATGTTATTGATCTGTAGTATATAATATAATATTCGGTGTCATACTGAAACGTTAACTTTAAACTTTTACAGAAAATGTTTGTTTTTCATCGTAATTAAATTAGAACAGAAATTAAATTAGGCTTGTTTGGCAATCGCTACAAAATGTGCTAAATTACTAATATTTAAGAAAGGATAAATCTCTAACTACATTATATTCCATTTGTCTTATGCACATTTTATTTGGAAGGCAACCATCGACAAAATAATGAAATGTAATATGTTGACGATTCTTTTAAAATATTGGAAATAATTACTTTCATAATATTTACATAAGAAGAAAATAAAACTCTAAAACATTCTGATCGTATAGTGATCTTTCCTCGGGGGATAAAAGTTATTATGAGGTAACAACGACTTCCCTAAAAACACCATTAGTTACGCAATGTCCCTCGAGGATATTTCAGGGCGGTGCAGCTTAAGTTAACGACCTGGTATAAGATGGGGCAAGGAGAAGTGCTGGCGCCAAAATATTCAGGATTAAATTGTTCATCAAAAATATTGCCGCTTCACTGCTCCGCACACACGTTCGAGTAATATCATCGGGATAAGGGGATAGTAAGATAGGAGAAGGGATAAGGGGTAAGTAGGAAAGAATTCTGACTGAATTATAGCAAATAACGTTTGTAGTAAAATAAATAGCCTATATATTTGAGTATTTATTCAGTCTCTGTAATTTCAATTTTGACCACTGATTACAAGAATATATTTCCACAAACTGATATAAAAGTAATGGACGACAGTAAGAAGGGTAGTGATTACATTTTTATTTTCAAAGTTTTAATTTCGGAAATTACAACAAAAACTTTATTCAAAGGAATAGTAAATGTATATCAAAACATTCAATGAAATATTCGTATTCATAATAATATACTACCTCAATTTTAACATAACTGGGAAATATTTTATTATCTGTCAAATAAAAGTGTATGTAGAAGCTTATACAAGTGATATTTTTCCAGGTCATTTAATAACAAAACATGGCGTTAACACAAATTTTAACAAACCAAAAATAACTCGTTCCTCATTGTATTTGTGTTCCTTCATATTCTGAATAACTTCACCGTAAAAACAAATAAAAGACTAACCAATTAATCATTTACTTACTGAAGTTAAATATAACAGACCAGAAAAATCTGCGATGGCGAAATATTGTTTAGAGGAACACCACGAATTTAAAGCAAACGATGTAACTGTGTAAGAAAAAATTGTTAAGTGATGTGAATTGGATGCGTGGGACACTTTGTATATTATTAGGCATAAAAATGATATTGTAAATAATGAATTCAATAAATAATGCCCTATTCAAAATTCTATATTATTGTAATTAGTCCCACAAGAAAATTTGATTGTAACTTTTGGTTAAAATCTTGAAATAATAATACTGAAATATTAATTATCTTTTTTTTACATGTAATTATTTGTATGGATAAGACTTTTTTTGTAATTAATGAGTTAGGTATACAATTTCTTTTTGATGTATCATGTTTGACGTAACGGTTATAATTGTTGTTTTGACAGGTGGGCGTGGCAACTCCAACAGTATAAGCATAGAATTATAACCTTACTTTCACCTTAGTTGTAAGTTAGAGTTTGTAGTAGCAACACTCACTGATGATGATTATTTCGTCATTGAAACGCGTATGCGTTATTAAATGATTAATTTATGAGTCTTGTGTATGTCTTTTATTTATTTTAACATAACCTCACAAGCTAAGCTCATTGAACTTCACTGTAGTTAGCGATTCTTTAAGACGGAAAGCCACTCAGTGCTTTAAACATTTTGTTTTTGGTAAATCATACATATATGTAATTTGTAGATATTCAGATATGTATGTCTAAATAACCAAGCAATATTTATGTCGTAGTATATAATTGAATGTCTTCATTTATAAAAAGAAATGTTTAGAAATTATAAATTACATACATCATTATATCAATTTCTTTTAAACCTTGTAAACTGCCTATATGATTTGATCTTAAAATCGTGAATTTAAATTTTTTCATTTGGTTTTGATCATTAATTAAAAGTTATTTTTTAAGATACTTATTTCTTCGTCTTCTTATTTTTTTTTTATTTTTTGCTTTCAAAGCAATCTTGTTACTTTCTATTATTTCAATTATTTTTTTCTTGCTGTAGTGAAAATGATATGTCTATCAGTAGCTATTTTAGCTATTGATAGCTAATTCTGTATAGCTAACAAAGCATAATTCTCTCTTCATACATATATTTATATTTCTCACTTTTTTCTTTACATTTAAATTTAATTAACACATATTTAAAGGATAGCCATAAAATGAAGTCTCCTGACCATTCTGAATGGAGAATTGTTATATTTCAAATCATTATTTGAAGATATACTGAGGTAAATATTCATCCAATAAATAAAAACACCCTAATCAAAATATATGTGTTTTTGATATAATGTATACTTAGGACGAACCTTACTATAAGTGTAACGCTATTGACGTACTAGCTAAGGCCCACCCTTGACTTTTCAGGCTTTTGCCTCTCTCTCTCTCTCTCTCTCTCTCTCTCTCTCTCTCTCTCTCTCTCTCTCTTCTCTATCTCTTTATCTGTCTTTCTATCTAACTATCTATCTATCACCTATCCATCAATCATCTGCCTATCTATCACTCTACCTATTTATCTATCATCCTATATCTTTGGTTATCTTCTTGTATATCTCTCTACCTATCTACCTCTATCTGTTATATCTTTATTACTCATATAGAAATTACATTTTGGTATAAATTACCTATAATCACAAGAATTGAAAAAACTTTACAGCCTATAAATTATTGTCTTTTTTTCTCAATTTAGTTAATAATGTATTAAAAAGTAGTACGCCTAGAGTCCGCGCTAATAAATACGGAAACATTAAAACAATGTGGAACCGAAGTAAAAATATTGTTTTTTTTTGGTTTTAACAATATAAAAATTGTAAAGTTTCACTAGAGAGAAAACCAACAAACCGAAATATAATTGTAATATATCAATAAATGTTATTAATTGAATTCCTAATAAAAATAATAGTTTTTTAAATATAATTTATAAAGTCGGAAGTACACTTACGTATACTTATGTACGTTCCATGTTTTATTACGAAAATTTGTTTTTAATATTGAGGGTTTTTCTACATACTATTTAATTGAAATTAAAAAACATGTGTTTACAAAATTGTATTGTAAACCTCAATAAATTTTCAATTTCTGTCTCTTCGCTTTTTGTGTTGATGAGTAGTAGTCTTAGAATAATACTAACGTTTTTGTGTAAAGCATTTTGTGTAATTTTCCATTGTTGTCGGTTGCATGAAACGAGATTATTACCTGAGGTATTTCACTTCCAAAGCATTAAGCAGGCTTTTAATTTAAACTTGAAAGCATCAGTAAAGTAAACAGCTCAGTTACATTGTTATTTAAATCTCTTTAAAGACAAGAGAAAATGAAAAATAGAGTTTCTTTAGCCTACGAAATAAATTATAATTATATTTAAAGTAAATTAGTGACATAAATATATATTATATACTTAAATGTATAGTTTGCTTAAGAAGTAATCTCAAGTCAAGCGTTTAATTTCTTTGTGTTTAATAAAATTATTTTCACCTATTGTTACGAGGAGTGACTCCGAATGTCCATTAAAACTCAACATCCTAAGTAAAAAAATATTTCGTGAATATGTAAAAGTAGATTATTATTTCTTTACAGATTTTATAGAAACATATTTTTTACGATTTGTGCACTGAACATTCGATCATATGTAATTTTAAAACTGTTTAGCGTTGTTAGGTGTTCCTCGCCTAATTGATTGTTAGTATTTCTCAAGAAAAACGAAACTACAACTTTACCTTGACGTGTTTGAAATCCAACAAGCCGTCACTGAGCTAAGTTCCCGTTAACTTTAAAAATAAGTTTTACTCAGGTACATGAACAAACACAGCATCCATAACAACACAATGTGAAGGAGGCAACAAAAATCTCAACAGCATTATTCGAAAAAAATAAAAACACATGACTCTCAAAACTATTGCTCTGAACGTTATAGGCTATATAACTGTGTTACATATTTGGCACAGTACTAAAATGTAACGTAATGGGAAAACGCGTATTTTGAAAATTCATTGACGATAATTGTTTAATAAAATTTTTGATAAAAATATTAGGACTATTTACTAAAAAATGGGATATTCTTAACAATTTTATAAACAAATGGAAGCCTAATTTTTAAAAATAATATGTTATTCTAAAAGCAAATTAGTGTCTGTTCAAATGCTTTTCAAAAGTAGAATATCTGTGGCGATATTTAAGACAATCTCTGCAGAAGTATGTGCGCAGGGAATAATGACGAGGCTCTCCAGTCACACCTTTTTATTTGCTAAGACAGGGAATATTATCAAATTTTGTTCCATTATCCTCAGTGATTAGGTTTTTGTGTTTTGCGTAACCTAAGACATTATATATAGATTTTTAAATACAAATTTCAATTTTGATGAAATACTTGCAACTACCCTTTTAAAACGGCCTATTACACCCGCTTATTTTTTCTTAGTAATTTTAACAAGATTAAGCTAACCATCGACCTAGATATAAGTATATATACGATACGAGTATCTATTTCTACATATAAAATGAGCTTATGCGGCGAAATTAAACACACATTAGGAACAATAATACTGCATTAAAAAAAGTCGTTAATTAAACGATACACACCACAGTATAGAATGTCTTTTCAAACGAATTTAGAATGTCTCCCCTTTAAAAAAAATGTTGACAAATATACCTCCTCGGCCCGTGGATAGTGTGCATACTTACAATATATATATATATATATATATATATATATATATATATATAAATAAATAAATATATATATACTGAAAGAATTTAATAGATTTAACTTGTCCCCCCCGTATTCTTTAATAAATTATGTATCTGCAAGTAGTGTTTGCTGGCGGCGAGCAGGTGTCCCCGCATTCACCAGCTTAACAGGCTTTCCTTGCCTGGTACCTTCACAACACTATTTACTGGACTTTCACTAATTGACACTCTCTATCGGACTGAATTCAACCTAGTTTTAGTTTTTAAATCTGGAATGTTTAGGTTTGTGTCAATCAGCTGTGTATGAAAAGGGTTACCATTGGAACTAATTACTATTTTTCCTCATTTAATTTTATGGAACTTATGACAATAACACAAAAAAACCCTCTTCTGAGCCAGCAACGGATAGTAGCTTTTTCATCAGCGAGGCAGTTTAAGGGAATCGTAATTAATGCTCTTTTAGAAAGTCGGCAGGGCTAGGCGTGGTAGTGTCAACTGTAACCTGACGGTAACAGTTCAGATGACTTTCTGGCGTACATTGAATACTCAGTTTCTGCCTTATATTTCCACCATAGAAAAAATTTTCATTTTCTCCGGTAACTATTTTACCTTTTCAATTTTTGAATATGCCTCACCTAACTGCTACCCTCAGTTTAGATTTGGAGCCAAACCCTATTTATTAACCTTAGGTTGTATGTATTTTGTTCAGTTTTTTTAAATTTTAAAATATTTAGGAATAAGATACTGCCTACAAATATAAACCACTAATACATTAATACCTTTAAAGGAATATCATGGATCAGAGCTTATTTAAAAGTTCTAGTCAGTAATATTGTGTATTTTAGAAACATGAAAAACCCCCCTCTAAGCTAAGCTGAATAACCGTTTATACTGCAACAATTTTCCCATAACAATATTATGAATATATTTAACTATCTAAGAGCTATTTACAAATCAAAGACTAGGCAAATGTGAATGGCAAATATTTATATTTCAGGCGACATTTTATCCTAAACGTTTTATTACTTTGATTGAAGTTGAGAGTATATATTTAGATATAGTTGCGTTTATTTGAATGTCTTGAAGAGGCAGCGCAAAAAGAGGTTCATTTGAAATCATTAATTGAAGGTATCATAGATGTCTGCTAGTGTTTATATTTAAATTTTTCAGAAGCTTTAGCTGTGTCCCGTAGGTGTATGCAATGACCATGGCAGATGCATACCTTGTTCAGGTAATTAAACTTACACAGATCTTTAATATAAGGCCATCTGTCAAAAGACCTTTGTTTCAGCAGTAGTACTACTTTCAACTAACAAGTAAAACGGAGCAAAGGTAAATACCTTTAGTTACTAGTGAATGGGTTGGGAGCGGTTGCTTGAAGAATTTCTTTGATTTCCCTCTCCTCACTTTTAAAGTACATCACTCTCTTGTACTTTCAAAGTACATGAACTTCTACACCAATGCAATAGTTAAAGTAAGAAAAACTGACCGGAGAGTTGATTTTTGGATTCAAGGTGGTCAGATAAACGATCGTAAAGAAACTATATGTTATACAACTCATGCTTTCTAGATCTTGTCTTCAGTTTTATTATTCTGTATTGTTAATGTTTTATTTTCTCCGCTCATTTCTTTGTTAGAGTTAGATTGAGTGTCTACCCTTTTTATTTAGTTGGTTTTAGGATATAGGTTTTTTTTATTGATTTGTTTGTTGATTGTGTTAATATGGTTTTTATAAATTTAACAGTTCCCAGGTCGAAAATTTTCGTTTTTTTGTTACTTTTTTACATTACACTATATTATGTAAATTATTTATATATATTACAAAATGCTGTGTTATATTTTATGTTTTACATTGTGGAAAATGTACAATTATTCTAATAGCAAATATAGTGCTTTTTGAGCAAAAACTATTTTTTTGCAACTTTTGGCCCTATATGGTCTTTCTCTGATATTTTCAATGTAATTAGGTATCTCTTATAAACAGGCCATAAATTTCATAAATTACTTTTAAAATAGTACTTTGAAAATAGTTGCTAGTGAAAATATTTCTTTTAGTTGCTTTTTTTCCGGTGTTTTTGTGACATATAACACAGTTATTTTTAGGAATTTCTGTAACACTTTTATATATGAATAATATGTTCGTTTGAGTACGCTTCAAAAACTCAAAATGTTTTGCAGCGATCGAGCTCCAACTTTGATGCTACTTACAACCCGCTTCAAAGATAGTTTGTATTCATTTTCACTTCAGGAACATACAAAAGAAACCGAGTAACTATCTGTTTTACGGTCAGCTGGGGCCAGGGATGGAAACTTCTCTTATACGTAAACTTTATATGTAAACTTGTCTGTCTGTGGATGATTCTAATTCTTAAAATGGACTGACTGCTGTGATTGAGCTCAAATTCTGAAACGACCTACAACCTGCTTCAAAAATTGTGATTACTTATTTTCGCAACAGTAATATACGCGCTACGTTGAGAAACAGTTTTTTAAACTTTTATTTGTGTACCAGCACCCCCCCCCCCCATCTTTATTGAGTGATTGGAACATTCTTTATACTTAATCATTATACATAAAAGTGTTATGTTGACTTGTGTAAGCTTCAAAAACTCAGAAACGTCTGCAGCGATTGTGGGAAAAGTTTTAACTCGAAACACAACATAGGTCAAAATCGGTTTTTACCTCTTTTTCGTAACAGTAACTTACCCACGACAGCGACAAAATAGCTTTTTTAATGGTCAGCTGTGCACCAGAAACCGCACCATCTGACGCTAGCAAGTGAATCACTCGCCATACTAACTAACAACAAAATCACGTGTGAACATTACTCATTTATTCTCAGTTGTATTGTTTATTAACAAAAACTTGCAACGCCTTCAAATACTATATAATATTAACTAAATATCCTCCTTAATCGAGGTACTTTTGTGTGATCTTGTCATAACTGAGCTGCCCCGTTCACCAAATCGTAAGTAGAGGTTATTTGGGCATGTCAGCACCAGCCAATCTGCTAATTCTCCATTTGAGACGAATTTTTCCCGGGAACAGAGTTTTCTAACTGATAAACAGTGTTTCTCACTCATATGTCCAGTTAATCATTCCGAAATTATCACGAGAACATAAGGGCATTTAAGATCGCAAAGTGAAAATGATAAATGACGTAGTTGGAGGGAACTACCTCTTGTATGCGCTAGGAGCAACTGGGAAACATTTCTTATCATAATGATTCTAGCAACGACTCAATCAAAATATAAATAACCTCTAATGTATTGAAAAATTCAACTTCTATGAAAAGTATGATTTATTTTGTTCCTCATTTCTTATCCATGGACACATAAACTACCTCAACAAGATGTGATTGTGTATAGGTAGTTTATTTTATATATACTGTGTAGTGAAAACAGGTCTTATTTGTTTCTTGTTAGTGATTCATTATTTTACTTTCTATAATTTTATATTTAATTTATCACTTTACTTTTTATTTCATTCAGTTTTTATTTAATATGTTTATGATTTCTTTTACCTTTTTTTGTTAGCGTTATTGTATCTATTCTAAACATAAATGAGTCCTTAGGTGGTATTTGGTGTAGTGGTATATGTTTAGAGTTGTTTGCTATTATGGTTTTGGTTTGTGTATGGTTTCTGAATTACATAGCTTAACACTTGAAGATTAAACTCAACACCAAAATGAAGATTAAAAAAGCTATGCAGACTGTAATGCGATTACAAAAGGTATCTTTATTTCTATTTCAATTAACTTGTTATAAATGTTTTCTGAAATTACAACCTAAAAATGTTTTCTGCGTATAAATTATTAAATGATTTAACTATAAATTTAGCCCGTTTCAACGAAATTACATTCTTATAAACATTATTAAAGTGTAGGTTTACAGCAACGAATTTATTTCAATAACAAAGGCATTAAAGTTAACATATAACTTGGCAGGCTATGTTGTGCCATGCAATATCACGCTAAGTTAAGCAATTCAGATAAGCGCCGCTTTAACGCGTTTATTACGGATCTCTTCGTGTTACAGATATATGAAGAGTCTTGATGACATTTTACAAGAAATTTATACAAACGAGGCATCTTTACCTCATCATTAAAACACATAAGGTATTATTTTCCATAATAAATCAAATAATATAATTGTTAGAAAACAATCAATCCACTATTGTGGTTCTCTTTTTTTTATGTGCCGCTAATAAAACTATAACCGATTAAATACAATAATAAGCTGGCCCAACCAAGATAATGGTAATAAAGTTAAAAATCATACACGGTTTTACTGAAAGGTGAGGTTAGAATAAAATAAAATCAGATATATCTCCGATTGAGGATCACCTGGAAAATTAGGCTATTAATTTACAACTACCTCAACTTGAAAAATAAATGCACAAAATAATTGAAAACCGTTAATTTAAATATATGTACATATATAAAACGTTACGTAACTTTAAATGTAACGTAAAATTATAATTGCGTCTTGGGATTAGAATAATCGCTGCTTTAGGTTAACTTTGTGAAATATTACTCACCAAAGATGGACTATGTCTTTTTGTTATGATTTGATAGTTGAATATATAGAGTTTATTTGATAATGTACGATTAACTAATAAAAACGAGGTCATCATCACAAAACTTTACGGTGCTTATATCTATTTAGCACAATTTTCTTACGATTGTTTGTGTGTGTGTGTGTGTGTGTGTGTGTGTGTGTGTGTGTGTGTGTGATGTGTGATGTGTGATGTGTGTGTGTGTGTGTGTGTGTGATGTGTGATGTGTGATGTGTGATGTGTGTGTGTGTGTGTGTGTGTGTGTATGTACGTGTGTGTGTGTGTGTGTGTGTGTGTGTATGTGTGTGTGTGTGTGTTTGTGTGTCTGTGTTAGTAGGCTGTTAATATATTCATTTATTTAATAATAATTTTATTTTTTTTCATAAATGAAGATAATATATAAATGTTCCGTTTCTCAACTGGAACCATGATCTCTTGATATTTAACAGAATACGGAGTGTATAGACCACAAGAGGCGGTTCAATAAGATATAAGGGATAGTGATGATTAAATGGGAGTGGAACTGTAACATAATTGGGTGTTCAGTGTGACTGATTGGTAAAAGTTAAAATATCTCTACTTCCTTTCTGTTGTTATTGCGGATCTGTACTTCCATACTTCTTAAAATACTCATCTCTACTTCCTTTCTTTTGTTATTGCGGATCTGTATTTCCATACATCCTAAGTTACTCATTTCTACTTCCTTTTTGTTGTTATTGCAGATCTGTATTTCCATACATCTTAAGTTACTCATCTCTACTTCCTCTCTTTTGCTACTACGGATCTATATTTCCATACTTCTTAAGTTACTAATCTCTACTTCCTTTCGTTGGTTATTGCGGATCTGTATTTCCATACTTCCTAAGTTACTCATCTCTACTTCCTTTCTGTTGTTATTGCTGATCTGTATTTTCCATACCTCTAAGTTATTCATCTGTACTTCTTTCTGTTGCTATTACATATCTGTATTTCCATACTTATTATTTTACTCATCTCTACTTTCCTTCTGTTGGTATTGCAGGCATATATTTCAATACTTCTTCTGTTACTTTGCAAATTTCGTGTTATTTCAAAATCCCCTATATAAAGAATATTTTTTTAGAGCTTCATACCATATTTTTAGGTTCATCTTATAACCCTATTACTATAAGGGCTCATCTCTTTTATTTGTAACCTGTAAGTACCTCCTCTTAGACTTCGCACATATTTATTTAAAACAAACATCGCCTATTTTCTCGTTGTTTGAAAACATGTTGATTACTATCTAATGACAACTCGAATATCCGGGTCAGTTTTTACGATTCATATTTTGCATACAGTGTATTGACTAAATATATTCCATTTTATATTCAAAATAAGATTAAGCATACTGTATATCTAGCTGCAGTTTCATATTTCGTGTAGGCCTATTGTCTGCACGTGGTCGTTCTATTTTGTATATTAACGCTAGGCGCACTTCTGCAATGTAGAGTTTTAAATCTTAATATTCGGTCCAAACCCATCCCTCTAAACAAAGTCGTTAACCAAATATCCGACGCCCCAAAGCCGCCCCAGCGAGCATTGTGTAACTAATGGTGTGTTCAGGGAAGCCGTAGCAACCCAGTAATAATATTCATCCCTCTAGGCATCCCTAGGGAAGGTAGTTACAAGGGTAGTATTTGCAAGCTGATCCACTCTTCTTAGATAAACATATCGCCAACAAATGAAGTTTTAGTTACTGGGGGGGAACCAATTAAAACATAAATTACTGAGAAAAAAAAATTCTATAAACAATAAAACTATGTGTTTTATCAATCCGGTGATAGCTTTAAAGATCAATTAAGCAAAAGTAACTGTACATCAAAGTACCACGGAAAGATGCGTTGATGACGTTTTCGGTTTTTTTATATGCATATATATATATATATATATATATATATATATATATATATATATATATATATTAACAGGCCTTTATTTACTATCAAATAATTTTGTATAAACATAATTTAATAGCAATTGAATTTTCGTTCAAATGAGTTTGATATTATTAAAGAATTTGATACAAAACTGACCAACTTGAAGAATTTTTTTAATGTTTTTACATTGTAAATAAATACTTATTTACGTATTTGGATTTATAACAAAAGTTATAATTAATCAAATTTAAGAAAAACTTTCTAAGACAAATCCTTTTCAATTGCACTTAGTGATTTTTAATATCCCTGTATTAAGGACATATACACACTTTTGTTTCAAAGTTTAATAACAAGGCTTTTCTAAAGCCCAAGACTAGCAAAAAAGTGTTTAATGTACTTGTTAATTAGAACAATTCTGAAATTCTCTATATAAGTTGAAATGTACACTTTTACACAATTTTTAGAATATAATTCTTTTATTCAAAAATGAAAAAAAAACTGTCAGCAGTGGGATATGGTAATGGGCACAAACTACCAAAGTGTTCCTTCTTGAAAATATTTATTTTGAGCCATGTAATGCTTGTGCAGTAATATGTGATAGTGGTGAAAGTTTCAATAAACATGAAATCCCTATGGAACTTGAAAAAAGATGCTTTAAGTTCTAATAGCGGCCTAGCCTGTCAGGTAAATACCGCTCTTTCAAGAAATATTTTAATTTCGATAATTAAGTTTATGATTAAAAGTAGTTTATTATTAGGTCGTTAACAGCAAAATATTTCAAAACGTATATTTATCAAATACGTAATTATCCTCATTTATATTGATTGTCATGTATTGAAACTCTTACTGAACAGAAAATAAAAAGTCCAAGTTTTATCAATATTTACTCTTTGTACTCTCGCTAACAAAATTTTTATGCTTTTGCTGAATGTGCGAAATTTAACAGTAAACAAGTTTAAATGAACTTGGAACTATAGTTATTTTCATAGTAGAATGTTTTTTACAAAATTTACACCAATACTTTAGCTTTGTAGAGGATAGTTTTACCATAGAGCTGAAGATCCCCTATTTTTCTTGACCTTCTACCTTTACATAAAACAAAATTATATCTGATGAGGTGTACACTCACAAAATTTTGTTAAATAAAATCATTGTTGATGCGTGAATAAAGAAATCTGTTTTGTTGAGAATTTGGCTATGTTTCGACGACTAAATTATCGTCCTCATTCAGGCCTGATCTTCTCCTTTGTACTATTTTCAAACCTACTAGAAATACAAGACAACATCCCTTCTACATTTATAATTAATACTAAATAAAAGTGTAATCTGTTTTTCAGTAGACAATTACGCAGATGTTCTATGTTTGAATTAATTAAAAACGTAGAAGGAAGTTTGTCTCTCGGTTCTAGTAAGTTTGAAAATAGTAAAAAGGAGGAGAGCAGGCTTGGATGAGGACGACAATATATTCGTTGAAGTGTTGCCAAATTCTTAATAAATTAGGTTTTTTGACTCACGTATCAAACATGTTTTTATTT
>JBAIZL010000001.1:390460393-390530393 GCA_036971475.1 Prosapia bicincta
CGGCCTCAAAATATTGTACATCATTGTGGAAACATAATTGTAGGGTAACATAATTATTTAAAAAAGACATAGGCCGTTATCCAGATTTTATGAATCACTAAAACATTCTGGGAATTCCATTTACTGTGCAATTGTGCAGACCTTTAAGAAAAAAATATAATCTGTCAACACCTTTAAATTAACTCTGAGTAAACATATCTGTAAAGAGTTGAATCTGAGAAAGTACTAATTTTCTCCGGATTTATTTAAATAAATTTAAGCATTTCGTCTATGTATTTTATTCTTAAGCAGTATAGACAAAAATAACTTATGAACCGTAGAAATCTTATAGAGTTATATAACCTTTTGATAATTCTTAATAAAGCATTTATATACCGAGAGAGGACTCAGGGTAAACGGCTTTTGGCCAAAAATGTACAAACCTTTTGAAGGGACTGTACCGGAAACTGATGGTTAACGGTTCTTCTGGACAGTAGACTACTCGATAACGGTTAATCCTTTGCTTCATTATACAAAGGTACATTAAGTACACAAAAAAGTACATTAGGTACAGTAAAACAGTAGTTATTCTCCAACAGAATGTGAATATCTATCTTCAATGTACCACCTATCTTCAATGTACCATTGTGTTTCGGGCGGTTGTCACGAAAACGGTCTAAGAACCCCCTCTTTAATGGGGTGCGCCAGCCACCGAATGGCGTATGTAAAGGCGTAATGATTGGTACATCTGAACGATTAACAGCCCGTGATCATTTTATAGAACGGTTTTCACGGTCAGGTTAGCATCGGGTGATATCTTTCTGAACCGGAACCTTTCTTATAAACACAGTATTTGATTGATTTTATTTCTGTAATGGGATTTGTAGATCTGCAGATGTTTGATTACTGAATTATATACTGGAGGTATACTATCTCTTTTAGTAGACTTTCTATGGATTTTGGTTGGATATTATACATTATGGCACTTTTGTAAGTCTCTTCTTTCGATTATAGGAAGTTTTGGATTTTTTCGATAGTAACAATGTATTCTGTTCCAATGTTTAACTTTAAATGAGTATTATAAAACGTTTAAAATAATTTAATTCGGTCGCCATGCTCGACAACTGCATACTGTATAGACATCGTTTTCTCTGTTTTTCTTCAGCACAGCTTGAAGTAACCCATCTCACGCCTAACCAATAACCCATTAGGTAAAATGTAGCATTCGGTGTTCGTTTCCAATATTTATGTAGTACCTGAAAACATATCGAAAAAGGAATAAACAAATATAATGGAGAACAAAAAAGAAATAATTTATTAAAACAACAGGTTTTACTTGTTTAAAAGTTATCTATTATTGTAGTCTCGCATGGAGAGAAAAAATAAACAGGGTGTTGCAGTGGTACCTTGGGGCTTAAACCATTTCCCTTACAGCCAATAACAGCCTTCTACGATGCGTAATAGATACAATATATAACAGGCATTTTGTAGGAGAGCATTCCGTGTTTCCGTTGTTGGGATTTATAAAAAAAATTCAACCTAAAACTGTGAATTAAGCGCTCATGCGAAACGCTTTTACTTACTACCGCCTCTTATGAAACTCTCTTTACATGTCTCGTATGAGATATCTTATGCACTAATATTATATAACAATTATTAAACGAAGGTTATAGTTATGATGTGGTACTAAATAATATTTATTTTTTTCCTATCCAATTAAGCATAATAATAATTGATCAGCTTCTCCGTAAATGTTACAAGAGATCACATTTGCATATTAATGCATAACTCATTTGAGTTTATATATTCCCTTTAGAGTGCAGCAGCCGTCTTCCATTTGCATTTATATCTCTTTGTTATGTTACAAAGAGGTTTAATTTGCAAGTCATATTAGAGAGAGAGATGGAGGCTTTGATGTGTTTTAATTAACTTGAAAGAAGAAATAAATTATTTTAATAGAGTAAATAAGGTAAAAAAGGTTCTAGTATTTCACCTCCATTACTCCTAATTAATTGTTATATTGTGCTTTGTGTTGGCACTTAAGTGGTATTTGTAAAGTTTGCGTTCATTATTCATTTTTAATATATTCCTTCTCTAGTACTTTTAAAATACTTGTATAAACTTTACAATAAATGATAACTAATTTTATATTGCTTAATTGAATAAAGAGTGCTATTATTCTTTATGTTTTTTCTTCACTAGAAATATCTATATTTTTCTCCTATACAATCCATTCGTTACTAAATTGAATAGAGTACTTAATATTTATTTTTATTAATTCTTTTATTTTAGAAATTAAAAAAAAACATAATATGAAACAGACAAGAGAAGAAACTATCGTTGTGCTGTTTAAAGATATAAGAAAGAGAGATAGAGACAGACTGTCAGACAGACAGAGAGAGGAAGAGAGAGATCAGTGAACAAGGAAGAATATTTTCGCAGACTGTATAAACATTCTTAACAATAATATAGCATTGACTTTGAATTAGGTATAGCAACTTGTAAATTATGCTTTGGTAACTATAAGTTTAAAATAGATTAAAAAAGATTGGCAATGCCGTAACATTAGAACTGAACCACAAAGTAGGAAATGCAATGAAAATAATTTGAGGATTTTATTTTGTATCAGTAGCAAAATATTTTGTTTAACTAAAAACATTTTCTGGCTTATTTTTACATTTTCACCAAATGGATTATATAGTTTTGTTTCATAAAGATAGCCATAATTGAATTGCAAGATGCAGAAAATCTATGTAATATAATAAAATAAAAGTAAACGTTTTTACGTCGAGTATTTAGTGAATAATAGCGGAAAACCCCATTTGCTTTTGCCTTCAGGTTCATAAGCGCTCATAAATATTTCTTCGGTAATTTTTCAAAACTATAATTTTCCTACTGGAATAACATTCTGTCTAACGTTTTGTTTCAGTGAAGACGTAGAAGGCCCACACATAGCTATCCCTCTTTACTGTCTTCAATTTTCTCTTCTTTACAGCTATTACATGTACATGTATGAGACGCAAATAATTATTTGAAGTTGTATTTCAAATAATGAGGGTTACTTATAGAGTGTTAACAAGGAACTCATAGCTCTCAACAAGAAAACGTCCAACACTTTAAAAAATTGAATAGAAAAATATTAAAAATTTCTTTCTAAATTTACTAAAGCTAACTTTTAGAATGTTATGTTACAACCAAATAGTTTCTAATATGAATCTAGTGAACACAAGGGATGAAACTATACTTGTATCGAATTTCAACAAAAATATAAAAATCTACCCAGCTACAATATATTTATTTGTAATATATATATTTATTTATTATTTGTAATATATATTTTATATTTGTTGTAAGTTATTTTGCAAAGAGCTGTGTTTGGAAGAACTCAGAGAAAATCAGTTAAAATCATTATTGTAATAATTTTTCTTCTATGTTAGAAATAATTTGTCTAATTCAATGAAAATTCTTAGACTCTACAAATCGTAATTTGAAACTAGTCATTGCTTTCGTCAAATTGTTTTGTTTAGCCCTGATTACAACTGTTTGAGAAGTTTTTCTTGTGAAATCCTTTGATATGATTCTCACGAGAAGATCTTCATTAAATATACCTTTGTATTACAAAATTATAAATATTCCCTAAAGCCCAACTACTGCTTTATATTATAAAACTGTGATAGATCTAGTATAAATGTTTAAAGTTCCACTTATTTCCTAAACGTATTGAAAACTAACATATTATTTTCCAGTTTAAGCCCCCGAACTGTTAGTAGGGCCTAGTAATAATAAATTCATTTTTAAAACTGGTATTGTTAAAATCCTGTTTACTAGAACCATTGTAAAATTGTTTAGAAGATATTAGTTTGTATAGCATCTACTTAAATAATAACCCTTGTTTATCATATACTACTGAGAACATTATTTTTTGTGGGTCCCATATTTGCTCGTATCTGTCACCTTGATTAGGTATTTCTTGACTGAAACATTCAGTTATCGTATGATTTCTCGAAAATTTCCCCTTACTACAAAACACGTTTTTGCTAAGGTTTATTTTTTTGCTTATATATAATTGTTTTATAGGCCTATTTAGAATCTTGTTAGATTACATTACTTTTTTTACTCCCTTATGAGTATATTATATGGTCTATCTCCGGATAGCTCTTTGATAGATTATACTACGGGTTTTGGATATATACTTCACCTGGACATATCACACACTATAGAATTGCGGAATTACAAGTTATTCTACAGGTTTGCGATCATATAATGCTAGCATAAATTATAACTCAGATTTAGAAATTTGGTTTACTTGTTCATGTACTTCTATTCACCTTGGACATAGTAATTCTCACTCTCTCTCTCTCTCTCTCTCTCTTTTTTATATATATATAAATATAGTAACTTACTCTCTCTCTCCCCCTCTCACTCTCTCACTCTATGTATGTATGTATATATATATATATATATATATATATATATATACATAATATATATATATATATATATATATATATATATATATAGAGAGAGAGAGAGAGAGAGAGTGAGAGAGAGAGAGAGAAAGAGAGAGAGAGAGAGAGTTTTATTGCTGCAATCAGGACGTTTTAAATACATAGTTAGGTTACAGTTTAATATATTTTAAAGAATTTTAAAGCATAATAATAACAAATGTAAAACTGAGAAAAATGGTTCAGTAGGTTACTTATTGATATAAAAACATTAAAAGCGACTGTCGTTCCTTTATAGCTCTTGAGCGTGAAAAGTGTGTAAATTTACAATTCAAATAGAACAGTTGCGTAATTTAATGAGGGGTTATTGTCAACTATCAAGTAGTAAGGATCAGTGGTATAATAAGAAGTGTTTTAAGGTATACTTAATACAGAAAATCCCGTCAGTTTTTGTAATTATTTCGTAGAAATTTGTAATTACTAAAATAAAATTCGTAATTTGAGAATAACTTACAAAGGAGTTAACTGATCATTAGGTAGGACTACTGGCTTAGAGCGAATTGAAGAAGACATTGCAAAACTACGAGAAGGCCATTCTTCCCAGCTTCCAAACATGGAACACTACTCTTAACAGTGCAAAGTTACAACCGAATAAGTAGAATTTGTATTGTACAATTTTAAACTCTATTTTGCATACAATATCCTGAGCCATAATTACAATAAATTGAATCAATATTTGCATAAAAGAGTGAAATAAACAAATAAATAAATAACCAAAGCAATATACAAATCCGAGCCTAGTGCAAAGTTCCAACACTGCATATTTTTATGTTGATATTTTTATGGTTGAATTATAGGAGAGTTACGTTAGATTAAATTTTAAGAAGAAACTATAGTTACATTGTGAAGATACTTCGTTAATTTATTACTCTACATTATAGAATACTATCAACAATTTTAGTAATAATAACGACTAGTGTGTATCCTAAATATTCCAGCTAAGTCAACTAAAAGGTTAATACAGTAAGATTTTTTTAATACCTACAAATAATGATTTCTAATATATATATATATATATATATATATATATATATATATATATATATATATATATATATATGATTAAAAACGCTATTTACATTGTGTGTTACTCCCATTGACGATTCCAGATTCTTTTGTAAATTTGAAATTATAATAACATCCAGTGATTTATATTTAATTGAATAAGTAAAAGAAATTTTAATTGAAACGTTTCTATTTATTGCTCTTCCTCCCTCAAAAAAGCTATTATTTTTTAGTGTTTATGTTTCTTGTCTTTTATCTCATTATTTTATTTATTTTTCTGATAGATTATTATTGTATATTTAAAAAATGTTTGTTATTTTTCTTTCTGCTTTTGGTATATTAATTTTTAATAAATTACAAGAATTATTTTATAACCACTTTAAAATATAACAAATATATAACTTCATTAATACTACCACGTCGAATGATTTTGCTCATAATGCTCAGGAGTTCAAGAAGCTCAGTTACACACTACGTACAATGTACGTTAACATAATTAAACTTATATTATTACTCATATAACATTACAAGTTAGACGTCGACAAACTCACACACATACTAAATATTTTCTTGGCAATTACCTATAATTATGTTCTATTTTACATAAAGTTTAGCCTCTGTCTCCAATTTACACTTAAGTAAAATGGGCGAGTTTTAACTTAATCTCACTTTTGGCGCCAATTTACTCTCGATAGTCAGACTCTCGAGTTGTTACTAGATGATTCCAAATTTGTTTCGCTTACTCAGAGAGAGCATCAAAGTTGTTGCAAGAGCAAAATGTTTATATACACACAATCGAGGTTTGAATATTTGTGGGAAAATATTCCATGTATCTCGAGGTAAAGAAAATAGTGGATTAATATTTCTAATTGGGTGTGTGATAATTAACTGAAAGACGCATTTAATATTCATGTGGGTTGTATTTCGTTGTTACATATCATGTGTAGGACGTTTTTAATCACATTAAACGTAATTTCTACATATGACGAATAAAGCAGTTATTTCAATGATTGGGAAGAACGCCTACTGTAAATATAAATATTTGTATAGGCCTACACATAAGTGAATAACTTCTTGAATATTAGAAAATTATATTAATCTTTAAAATAATTTTACTCAATATATGGAAAGCAAACGTCAACAGTTATGAACTCAAAATGAAATTTATTCTATTTACTTAATTCCGTGCTTACATTTTGTATATATTATATTTTTAAAACGTTGTATATGTGCTTTTTGTATACGTTGTCAAGGAAACCTTTGGTACGAGATATTGAGGCGAGAATGTCAAGATTCAAGCAACATATAAATCTTCAATACTTTAGTGAAGCAAATGCTATAGAGATCAGATTAGCTACTAGTAAGCTATGTCCATATAGAGGTTTTAGCAAATTGTTCGGATCGTATTTTATAAAAATATTAATGCTCCACTCCAACATTCCATGGAAAAAAGCAATACTTAGTGGCTAAGAATCTCTTCAGAGCAAAATTGTATTATGCTCAGTTATTATAAACGAGTTGCAAGTCTTGTCTTGATTATTGATTTGCTGTTGCCATTTTATCTCTGGCGACGCTAGAGGTGTTACGCTTCAGTCTTCCCTTAAATTATAAATTCCAAAAGGTGGTAATTTTCGCTTTGGATAACGTGGCAATAGTATTCAAGCTTAATAATTTGTTCTGTAGTATTTAAAAACAATTCCAGTTGTTAATTTGCCCAAATTTAATTATCCAAACTAGTGACTTTAGCACACTTCGATCTCACATTTTGGTAGTTTATAGTGTTTTTAACTTTTGTCTACACATGCAAAATTCAAAAGTTTCAATATTGCTCGTAAATGGCTTCGGGATAATGTCCTAATGCCCTAAAAGAAAATAATAAATACTCCACATCGAAGAAAGCGTACACAAGGAAGATTTCGTAGCTCCTCCAGGTAACAAGTTCTCTTTACTAGTTAGTGCGCTTACATAGCCCTATTTACCTGTAGCGTTTTCAGGTAACTTAATTAGGATTGTAGCTCTATTGACTGTCAAAACTTTCATATTTGCTTTTCACTTTCTCAACTAAAATGGATTCTCATTTCATAATTTCGATTCTTATTCTTCTTCCTCCCCTTATAAAATGTTTTCCCAAGTCTCTCAGTACTAACTCAGTACATTTAATGTTGTCATCTTTCTATTACAGTTATGACCTACAATAGACCCATAAAGTTTACTATGGCTTTGATATAGTAAATTAAAATCCTTCACAAATAAAAAGTTAAAATCGTTCATTTAATATGTTACATTAACTCTAAATGTCTCAATTTCTCAGCGTTTCATTGACCTTCCAGAGGTAACATCATGGAGCTATTATCGCTGGAGGTATATAATGCAGTGTGCAAGAGTGTTTGCAGTCACTTACAAAGTCGAAATTCGAATTACTTTACTAATATCCTTTTAGGAGTTCCTCACTACTTTTTCATTCTTTATCACTCACATTTTTTATCCATTGTTAAAAAAATCTTAATTATGTGGGTTATTAGTGCATATACTTACTATCACAGTAAAAATCAGCACTATTATTCTGTAAGAGACTTTTCAAGTTACATGTTTTCCTTAATTTGTTATTAAACTTCACTTTTAACTTACTCACGATTTTTATGCTATTTAAATATCCATAAATGTATGGTTAGCACAGTGTCGGTTTAGTTGTTCAATGTGTGTTGTAGGATTATGCTGAAAATGTAGAAAATATAAAAAGGAAAGATTGTCTTGCACTATTGTTATTGATGTTTCTAGTTATCTTAAATTCTTGACAATACTTTGCATATAATTATTTATAAACTTAAGATTTACCAAAATTATACTTTAACTTAAAACAATAATTTAATATTACTTTTTATAAAAACATTAATATATATGCAAAGAAGAAATTTTAAATTTTTTTATAAAATAAAAGGAATCTTGTAAACTTATTAACTTAGGATAGGTATTAGGATACAATTAACATAACTGATATATATATATATATATATATATATATATATATATATATATTATTGAATAACTATGCTGGTTTATATATTTTGAATGTACCTTCCACGTTTTAGAATTAATGAAACCGTTAAACTTAAACTAGCCCTAGAGTGTTGTCATTACTCGTATTATAACCCTATAGATATTTTAATCTTATTAAGCAGTAATTCGAACAACGTTTATATATATATATATATATATATATATATATATATATATATTACGTTTTCTTGTTTAATAATTTAAAACAACATAGGTTATTCAAATACAAGAATATTTATTATTTTATATCCAAAGCTTTTCGTTGGCAAACAGTACCAACATCATTAGGAATGAAAATTACAATCATTCCTGATGTAATTTTCATTCCTGATGATGTTGGTACTGTTTGCCAACGAAAAGCTTTCGATATAAAATAATAAATATTCTTGTATTTGAATAACCTATGTTGTTTTAAAATATATATATATATATATATATATATATATATATATATATATATATATATATATATATATATACTAGTTTTATTTTATTTTACCTACTAATATTGTAATTAAAATATTATTTATAAATTAGCATCGTTTTATTTATTGTACAAATCTATTATACATTTAAAGAATTACAATTATAAATAAAAAATTAGAAGATAAAATACTACAAAATTAATATTTATATAAATTTGATTGTTGATGTAACTAAACTATTAACAGTAGAACTTTGTATAATTATTTAATGCGTTATATGTTGAATGAATTTACGAGTGAAATTGATATTTTTAATTAAGTACAGCAAACCTTTTTTTTCGTAACATATTTATATACGCTAATCACAACCTTCTATTCCTTAAAGCGTTCTTCTATTCCTTAAAGCTGTGTCCATTTAGCACATCGAGCTGTCAAGGCATCTTGTATATATTTGGACATTATTATTCATCAGACAGTATTTTCACACAATTAATTAGCATATAATTATTACAAATATTATAAATATTACAATATAATAGTATTTTCGAATAATAAAAAGTTATGAATAATAATTTAAACACTTGACATATACTATATACACTTAAATAGTAATCCTTAAATATAAAAATAGTAATCTTTGGATGAAATTATTATATTTACTTATGTATGTATATATATATATATATATATATATGTTTAAACAACACTTTCGTAAACAAGAATTTGTATATTTTTTGTTTTATACATTGAAGCTTATCACTGATTGGTACTATCAGCATTATCAAAACTACTAAGTACCGCATAGTTCTATCACTACATCTGGACTGTTCATATAACTGTATAATGTTTAAAAGATAGGTTAATAATCTTTTGAATAAAATATTTCATGATAATATTGTCATAATATGTTTGAAATACTTAAACTTATTACAAAATATTTCAATAATGGACTGTGGTACAGATATGTAGATGATGGATTATATATTTCCACAAATACTGCTGTAAATCGTAACGAAATAAATAATATACACAATAAAATACACCTGAAATTGTAAAACCTGTTCATATAACTGTTTAATGTTTAAAAGATAGGTTAATAATCTTTTGAATAACATATTTCATGATAATCTTGTCATAATATGTTTGAAATACTTAAAATTATTACAAAATATTTCAATAATGGACTGTGGTACAGATGTGTAGATGATGGATTATATATTTCCACAAATACTGCTGTAAATCGTAACGAAATAAATAATATACACAATAAAATACAGTTTACACCTGAAATTGTAAGACATAAGGGAATTAATTTTTTAGACATCACAATTTATAAGGAAAGTAATATATTTAATTTTACAATTTACAGGAAACCTTTTCAAACAGATAAAATAATACCTAATTATTCAAATCATCCATACAATAGAAAACATGCAGGTTTATATAGCTTATTATATATAATAATTAAAATTCCGTTAATTCATATAAACAAGTTATATTACTCACCAAATAGCAACAAAAAATGGATATGAAAGAGAAACAATTATTAAATTAAATATTTAAAAAAATTAAAAAATAATGTTGACAAAAATAACTATACAACTATTAATAAAGAAACTATTTGGTCCAAATTATTATTTGCCGGATACAAAATTAAACCGATTATAAAATTATTTAAAGACTCTAATAATAAACTAGTTAAACTATTATAATAAATAAAAATAATAAATTAAATATTTTTGATGTAAGCGGTATTTATAGTGTCAGATGTAAAATGTGTGAAAGATGTTGTGAAGGACAAACTAAAAAGAAAAAAAGGGAAAGGTATAAAGGACATTTAAAATCTTATAAAAACCTACTATATATAAATCTATTTTAACAACACATTGTATAGGGAATAATGTGTTCCCAGAGATACGACTTCCCAGAGATACATAATATAAAATAATTAATCATGCTCAAAAAGGTTGAAGAATGAATATCATTGAAAATTTAGAAATATATACTTATAATATTAAAACAAAACACTTATTGAGGAACAAGTACAAGTAAAATCAAAACATAACACCATTTGTAGCGTATTAAATTCAATCTTAAGAATAAAAGACTAAAATAAATACAGATTATTGATGGATGCTTGATTAAGCAGATAAGATAAGAATAACTAGCCTTTTAAATAGATATATATATTAAACAAGGAAAATAATTCCATCCAGCGATTACAATATACACATATATAAATACAACTGATGCAAGATATTTCAACTTAAGTGAATAGATTAAACGGTGATTTTGGGTAAGTTATAATTTAACTTAAAGGTAAGTCTATAATTTTTACTTTCAAAAATACAAGGAATATCGATTAAGGTAGCTTTACAAATATATTTTTCCTAAATTTGTCTTGTGTTTATACAGCCATTTAAGGATTTATTGCTATTCCTACAAATTTTACTTTCTCATTCAGACTAATAATTCTAAGTAGTAGTATAGACAAGACTGCTTCCCTAGTCTTGATTCCTTACAAGTGGTTCTTGCATAACTGATAAGCTCGACTGACGTATTTTGAGATTCTCCGGTTTACAACATAGATTACGCAATTCATTTAATTATTAGAACTGGTAGTTAGCATAAAAGGGAGTAATGATTTGGAGATAGTTTTTTTTAAATATTTAAAAGAAGAATTACCATCATCTCACTAAGCTCCTATTCTAAGTAAGTAAGAGCAGCATATCCTATCAGCTGCAATTTTGTTTTTGAGTGGATCGTTTCAAAATCACAAAGACCTATAATTTCTTGCAAACTATTATAAGAGCCTATAATTGGTTGCAATAATTTTTCTGAGGGAGGGGGTTAATCCTAGCCAAACCCCTTAATCTAGGAGAAGCTGCATGACACGCTTGTCTACATAATAATGGTAGGAAAACACCGAGTAGATCATAAATCTAAGAAATAATTCTAGGAACTTGACGTTTTATCTTGGAATTGTGACTAAACATCAAATTACTGGCGAGTATATAATGATAAGTTCAGAATAGGGTGACCTGTTATGACCTAGTATAGATGATGTCATATTTTACGTCTGCATGCATAAAAACTCTGCAGCTTCAAGATAGGCGTCCCCTTCGTCAGCACAGCTATTTTATGCAAAGTTCAAATGGCAATGTACAGTGAAAAATTCACTCATCAAGACGCTGAAGTCATTGAAGGCATATAAGTTCTGATCTGGTCAGCAGGTTGCATTCTTATCTGCTTATACATTTGGCGTACATAACACACAAAAAACGTTTCAATGCAGGAATTGACTAATAAATCACAACTTTCAGTTTATTCCTTCTTTTTAGTAACAACATATTATTGAGAGACGACCCCTAAGAAGTCCTAGCACTTGCATCAAATATAGTATACGAACTAGTTGTACCACTAGCATCCTTCTAATTCGATGGTGAGGAAGAACTTAAGGAATGGCAGTAAAGTCAATGTTCTAATCATATTTTATACGACTTGAAAACAAGTGTCAGATAAAAAATCAGAGTAGGCCTATAGATAATTGAATTAAGGCTTATGATTACATAATGCAGTCTATTTACTGTATCTAATCAAGTTTGGGTAGAGGTAGGAGTTCAGTCTTTAACGATAGGCGGATAGGCTACAATATAAACCATATTGGTCTCGAGAAAGCGTGGTGAGGGGTGTTCATTACAAATCCCAACTTCTTTAGATTTCATAACACCAGTAATGGTTTCTTTCTGCTTCCTAAGCCTTTAGAGTAAATTGTTGACGATGTTGAGCTCTGTGTTGAAGTGTCAATAGATAACTGTAAGTAATACGAAAGTTATTGTGAGCTGTTACCAAGCTTATTGTCAGACAGACATGGTAAGCCACCCTTTACTAAGCCAAAGTATGTACTCATTAGCCTTGGAGAATCAGGACCAAGGTTTCTGAGTGAGTATAATAAAAATAAATCACCACAAAGAAAAATATCTATTGTTCAATATCCCAAAACTTTCATTATTTAAAATACCTTGCCGCTAAGAGTTTTTTCATCAAGATATGTATGATTATTTTAGCGTAAGTGTATCCCTAACACACTATGAGTGTCCTTGGTACGAGGAGTGCACAATAATTCACTATCACACTTAGTGAGAAAACATGATTAACTACAAGAGTCAATGAGAGCCCGTAATACCTGAGTAATTCTGTAATGTGACGTAAGGTTAACCAGCAGAGTGCCTGAGATAACAGTAGTAGAGGTTTGAGAATTATTGACTAATGTGTTTCTTGTCAGGTGATAGTAGTTAGAGAAGGGGTTATCTCCTGTTGAGGTACCGAAGATTTGTGGTTAGGCCTGGAACGGTCAGGGGTAGACTACAGTTATTCTAAAAATGTAACAATGTGTGGTGAATTTAGTGGACTTTTACCTGTGGTTGCTGATGTTGCGGATACTTCTAAGCAAGAAGTACAATGCTTGTTTTCCTTTACAATTAAAATACTAGGTTTATGGTACTTGCTTTTGAAATCTAAATATGAATATAATTTATGGTAAGTTTTATTACACACAAAGTATAAAGAAAACTTTGATTTAGACCAGGAAATGTCTCCATAATTGTAAACTAGGAAGGACTTGATTGAATTAAGACTTAATCATCAGACATTGGAACTGGACTAGCATTGTGATCGCATTCTCTCTAAAGGTATAGCTTGAGATATTGCAGACTATAAAGTTTAGAAACCTGCGGTGGCATAAAGTTTTGTTTATCTGATATTGGTTCGGTTGCGGATAAGTTAAAGAGCTTAGTTACTTTAAAGTTAAACTTTGTAGCTGTAAACCCAAGTTGAAGTGAATAAATGCAAATACAGTTTTCCTTGACTATTGAGGTCAAACACTGTTACTTAAATTTAGAGTTATTGTTTAAAAGTATTTTAAACGTCTATGTAATTTGGTTCAGTTGTAGTATTTATTATTACGAATTACGTACATGAACATATGTAGGAACAATTGTTAATTATATTATTTTGTTTTTGATTAAGTTTCCTGTGATATTCATATAACGTTTTTTTGAAATTTAGGAAATAGATTTTGTTGAATATAATTAAAAGGAATTTATATGTGTCTAGCATGAACTAAACCTCATTGTCAAATTGACTTTAATATTTTTGTATTTACAAATAGTACGTTACTTTGTCTGTTTGAACATCGTTATACGAACATGTGACTTGATAACCCTGACTGGTTCCTTATCCAGGTATTATTTCCTTGTATCAATAATTAACTCAGTATAAATTACTCAGTAACATTACCCGAATTGTAACAGGGGTTTGCTTACCTCCCCAAGTACTAAAAGAAATATTACTTTCAAATTAGACTCGATAAATGTTCTCTTCTCTTTTTACTAGTAGAACTGATAAGTATTAGTGGAAATAAGCTTAAAGCAGTAAGCCAATATAGGATAGGAAGTTGTGGCTCGCTGGGGATTATGCATCGCCTCTGTAACTAACTTGTCTAATGGGACTTGCAATATAACAAGATTGCTGCTTAGGTTGGATGTGTACCTACTTTGCCTATCCTGCGCCTCGTAAAGAAGCCCGGTTCCATTATGCAAGGTTCTGAGATGATTAAGTTTATAATTACTTTTGTGGAATCAGTAAGCCATCGAAAACACTGTGCTCTTGAAAATTAATAATACTGTACTAACTTATTACCTATCTACAATACGTTTTTAAAATTGATTTTAATACATTCTTATAAATTTAAAAACTGTATTTGTACAGTTCAGTTTTTATTACATCTTTATTTCATGAGAAACCTAATATTAAACAATTTATTTCAACTACGGTTCAGGTAGGAAATGTTTACATTATTAAAAAAAATTAAAATAACATAAACTGTTTAAATAAGTCATGCGGTTTAAAGTAAGTTTATAATTAAATGTATATTATTAGTATACAAATGTCTCCATATTTAAATGTATTTATTTTACGTTTGTTTAAATTTTAAACAATCTGGTGCCATATAACTCTTATAAATAAAACTACTCATGACATTCCATATCGAATCTTGAATTGTCCTTTTATCTGAAAGGACAACATATAATATTTTTTACATTTTTTGGAATCCTCTTGATTCGGAGTTTGTTGGCGTCATACATTTATCTTTACGTCACAGCGTAAGTCACAGTCATTGACAACCGTTATTTCCAAAGAATAGCCTTCACACAGTTCCAACCGTTAGCGTCCCCTCAATTTTTTTAAAAGTTATTATTAATATTATTTTATATTATAAAGTTGATCATTAAATACGTTGTTATTTAATATCGATAATCAGACGATTTGAGTTTAATAATCCAAATAATAACATTTAAAAAATAATAGAATTTTTTATAAAGACTTTTATAATTATAAATATTGTCTATAATTATCTTGTCTGTGTTTACAACACAACCTTTTATGATAGTATTGGTTATTTGTATTTTCAAATAGTACGTTACTTTGTGTGTTTGAACATCGCTATTCGAACATGTGACTTGATAACCCTAACTGGTTCCTTATTCAGGTATTGTTTCCTTTTTTACAATAATTCAAGGGATTAGAAAATAATTATAATTCAAAAAATACATTTTAAACAAGCTGAAACACAATTAGTCAATTTTATAAAATCAGAGATGAAAACAATCAATCATTTGTTAAGCATTTCAATTAAGTAAGATTATAACAAACACAATTCCCCGACAAATGGATTAATCACAAAGTAGAATAAAATAATACAATATACATTTAGGGCTTATTACTCATACACCGAAATATTTACCAACTTATGTCTTTATTAATTATGCCATTGATTATTCGTTGTTTCTTTCAATACTTTCCATACTGTTTAAAAATAATTCGGTTCTTAACATATCCCAAGAACTGAATTTAATTTATAAATCTAATAATTACATGCTATAAGATTTAATTTTGAAGTCTTTTCGGAAAATCATCAAACATATACTAATAAAAATTAGTCAAAATTTTTAGAACAATTTTTTATCTTTAACTTGGAAGCACTGAATCCTCAGAGGTATAAATTGTAGGTGTGTTGACTCACCTGGCGATCTCTCAATGTAACGGGAATTATACATATTTAAATATGTCTAGGAGAGGCGTGGACTGTAGGTAGCGTAACTGGAATATATCCACTTTTATATGCTTTTCTATATCCATTGTACCTTTAATTTTCCCCTTGCAACTCAGGAACTCCAGAACTTGAAACTGCTACAGTTTTATAATCTTCTCCGGATTGAACTTCTATTATCGTCAACTTGCTTCATTTACAAGGACCAATCAACCACTTTCGATAGTTAACCTGTGACAACCGCCTACTAAGGTTTTGCGTATCAAAACAAGACCAACAAATAAGCTGAAGACGCTTGACAAGTCCTCGACTTTGGTTTGATATAAAAAAATATGATACTATAAAGGACTCCCCTAAGGATATTCCTAAGGTCATTCAAAAGACAAGAAATTTGACAGACAAATCAAAACAAGTTATCCATCCTGTAATTCAAAGAAATGGATTCTTCTGCTATCCAGAGAATACGTTACTTTCAATGTTAGTAGATGACAGACAGCACATACGTGAACTGCGCCACAAAGAATCAATTAGTGGTAGAAACCAGCTGCCAGTTCCAGAAGGCAATATCAGATATATCCGGCTTCCATCTGTTAATTTTCAAGGCCAAGACTACACAGAACCTATTAATTGGGCAAAGTGTAAGCTGACGTCATCTCCACTATTATCCAATATTTAAACGGAATACATTGCATATTCATTACAATACAAAGTACAGTCTGAGTTTGACTATTTAAAATTCCAGTCATACTCAGTCAGTAGAAAGGTGAGTAAAACTTGTAACTGAGGCGTCTGGAAAGGTTTGTGGACTCAAAAACCGGGATGCTTTTATTAGGGCTACATTAAGATCAAGGTCTTTGATGCCCACATTTGGAACTAAGTCAGAGATCAAAGGAGCATTAGTGTAATTGGAGTCAGAGTTTAGATACTCCGGTAATTGGACGGATGGTTTATGTTTAGATTAAAATACTTTGAATCATTTGTAATTGGCGAAGAGCTTCATTATGATACTTAGTACTTAAATAATACAAGAACATGTCTACAAACATAGTGTTATGCTTATAAATATATATGACCTTGTTTACTTATTTCACATTACTCTAAAATTAACGAATTAAAAAAAATGAATATTTGGGCCATTTGTACGAACTCAAAATAAAATTTCTAAATTTATTTTTGCCGTATTGATGTCTACAAAAAAAAGGTTTTACGCTTTAAGAACAAATAATATATTTTTATAACTTCTGCAATTTCTATGTTTAAATTGGTGTGTTTTTCAACTTTTATAAAATTAATTTTAAACTACTTAACTAAGTGAATACGTAATTGCTTACTTGCTGCGCGGTATGCGGATCTCAGGAATAAAATATTCATTTCTCTATTATTTTTGTTATAGTTAGGAAGCCAAAGCGCAAGTTTTCCTTGCGTTTAGAATCAAAATAATTTAAAATGTTTTCAATCCATCCTAAAAATTAAACATGTTGTTATGTAAATAAAATAAACTAATTAAAATCCTCATCCCTCCACTCCTTCCAGACAGGTTTTCGTCAGTTCCTCACAGTCCGTTGTCCTTTAAACTTGCTCTGGGGTGCATCACGGACCCCGCGCCAGTAGTTACGTTTTGTGGCCGGATTTATTTTAACATACGTTTAATTATCATTGTGAAGTGGCGTTTTATTTATTTGTTGTTTTTTATTAGTTTTAAATATCTAGATCCCCAAGATGACTCTCAGTAAGAAACCTGATGAACTTTAGAAACCAATGCTTGCTACAAAAAAAAAAGGGACCATTATGTATACCTAATATTATTAGTTCACTATGTTTATGTTTACGATTTTTGTTATTGTTATATTTTATTTTAGTTCTCTTTGTACTTTTGTATAACATACTTTTCGTTTTGTGAAAAAAAATGTAAAAAAGCGTGTTTTGCTTCCTTACCAAAAATTCGATATTTTAGTGAAATTATAGTTTTGTAACTTTAGGCCCAAAAAATAAGCAACATATTGTCCAAATATCAATGGTATTATTTTTTTCTATAGTTTTATAGGTTATTAACAAGAATACAAGTTTAAACAAATTTAAATTGCAACGAAAATTTGTTTTCTAGCAAATTGAAAAAACTTTACATTTTTAACGAAAATTTTCAAAAATAAAAACAAATTAAACCAAATATTCAAATTTGTGTACAACCGCTTAAACATGATGTATAACAGTTAGAAACATTCTAAAATTTAAGGAAACCAAGGCAACTGTGACAAAATTTATGTGAGAATAAAAAAAAAAAATTTAATATGGGGGCTATTTTAACTCCCGCGCCAGTAGTAGTGTCACAAAAAACCGCGCCTGTACTTAAGGGTTAATATACTCAGTATAAATTACTCAGTAACATTACCCGAATTGTAATAGGGGTTTGCATACCACCCCAAGCACTAAAAGAAATATTCAAATTAGACTCGACAAATTTTCTCTTCTCTTTTGATTAGTAGAACTGATAATTAATAGTGGAAAAAGATAAAATCAGTAGACCAATACAGGACAGCAAGATCATGCGTCGCCTCTGTAACTAACTTATGGCTAATAGCACTTGTAATATACAGTAACTAGATTGCCGTTTACGTTCGGTGTGTACCTACTTTGCCTACCCTGCGCCTTGAAAAGAAGCTTAGTTTCATTATGCACGCTTCTGAGAAGTTTAGGTTTATAATTACGTCTGTGGAATGAGTAAGCCTTCGTAAACATTGTTTGTGTTCTTGAGAAATAATTTAATAATTTTAAAATTTAACATTACATAAACTGTTTAAATATTTCATGTAATTAAAAATAGGTTTATAATTAGATGTACGAGTATATGATTAGTATACAAAAGTCTCCATATATAAATGTATTATTTTCACACCGTTCCAACCGTTAGCCTACTCTCAATTTCTTAAAAAGTTAATATTATTAATAATTTATATTATAAAGTTAATCACTAAATATTTTTATATTCATTATTCATAACCACTGACTTGAATTTAATGATCCAAATAATAACATTAAAAATTATAATATATTTGAAACAAAATTTAAAATATTATCTATAACAATCTTGTGAGTGTTTACAACTCGTAGCTTTTATCATTATACACTTACTAGTTCACCTAATTAGGCATTTTTCCAAATGGCAAGCTAATCAATTGTCCACCATTTCATTATAAAAAAATAAATAGCTCAGTAACAGACGTCTATTGGCGAAATTGAGCAGAGGTTATTCATTAAATTACCATGTCATTCATCTGCAACTTATGACAGTTTAAAAGTTATTAGAGAATATATTTTATTCACATTCTTACCCGTATTGTTTACAAAATATGTTTTTATAAAATATATACATTGCTTACAGAATAGAAAACAGAGAAATCTATCTATTATTCTAAAACGTGTAATAATAATATTATACTGATTTGAATTGTTATTCACATTATTAACCCTTCGTCGTTATTTGACGAGAGACATAATGTAATTCTCTTGTTCGTAAGACATTTCCAACTTTGAGACTGGAAGCTGAAACTGATTGCCTGCAATCTATAACATAATCCACTCCTGATTGGGCGAACATCTGGAAATGTTAGATTTGTTATTAAATTTAGATGGACGTATCTGAGCTTTAGCTCCATTTGTAAAATCATTCATTTTGATTTTCCACCTCTTTAAAACAAACGTTATATATTTTTTAATGAATATTACTATTGGAAACAAATATTCATAAAATAAACGAATGTATGTTTATTGGAGGGTAATTGTTTTAAAAATTATCATATTATATAAAATCTATTCTACAAATTTATTTATTAATTTTAATTGGGTGAAACAAACTTTATTTAGTACTCTATAGGATAAGTAACTGTCTGGTTTAATATTTAAACACTCATATATAATAAATGGAAAACAATTATATCCTGCTTACACTTCATATCTAATATCTCCTTACACACATTTTCTTATGAAATTTCACACTTAACAACTATGAAGAAAGAATAGGTACCGTGAGGTTTAGAAAATAGTTATTTTCTAGTTTTTATCATTTTAATTCCAATTATAAGTGTAAAGATTCGTCTATTTTTTACTGCTCCATCTTATCAGACAATGTTTTATGTAGATTATTTTAGGACCTAATGAACTCAATTACCAATTGTACTTTTTAAAGTGAAATAGTGACAAACTGTAAACTTTCCAATACAACTATTTATCAGCGAATATTGTTTTACATAAATAATATGCAAGAGTTCGTCTTACGTAGTTTGTGTTTCACAATAATAATCAGAAGACAGTATATGTTATTTCTGAAGAAGAATGTGATAAGATCTGAAGAAACGTAGAGATAAAGGGAGCTGAGATACTAAAACCTTCTCTTCTTTGATATAGACACCAATGACAGCTTTCTTGTAAATGTGTGCCTTAATATCCTATAAATATTCTCATTAGGGGACCTAAGGTTTACACGGATAAAGGTATGGTAAAGAAAGGAAATAGTTATGAACTAGTTCTAGGGCTAAAGGCGTGTAAAAGCTGCCGTTAGCACCCACAGTGTTATAGTTAACATTCACACGATCCCCACTGAGAATAAAAGAAATATTATGAGAGTGAAATAGTTTGTTTATTCGATTTATTTGTATATGATATTTATTTTATTGTGTGTATATATATATATATATATATATATATATATATATATATATATATATATATATATATCTTTCATGGTATTGGGACGTGAGGGTCGCCAAAAATCTCTCAGCACTTGCATCTACTATTCATTTTGTGAGGGGGCAGAAAGTTTCATTTTTATTTCCAAATAATGGGTCAGAAATTGAATAATTGTAATATTTAAAACACAACCTATCATGTAAATGTACGGTTTCTTGGTTACCGCTCTGCAAACATATTTTCTTTTGTATTTTTTTTACATTAAATTTTGTCTGATATTTAGATAGTTATCTGTATGTATGCACACACACACACACACACACACACACACACACACACACACACATATATATATATATATATATATATATATATATATGTATGCATATGTGTGTGTGTACATATGTATATATATATATATATATATATATATATATATGTATGTATGTGTGTGTGTGTACATATGTATATATATATATATATATATATGTAAGTATATGTGTGTGTGTACATATGTATATATATATATATATATATATATATGTATGTGTGTGTGTGTACATATGTATATATATATATATATATATATATATATATATATATATATATACAAATATATAGATAAAATATGTATTCTTGTGAATTATAGAAAAAATAAAATAAGAAAGGATACAAATACGAGAATAATTATTTTATTGAATCATACAATTCAAAGCTTTTCGTTGGCAAACAGTACAAACATCATCAAGAATAACAAAGAATGTCATACTTACAAGTGCTGATTAGATCTGACAAACAGTGTTGCCAAATCTATTACAATATTTTGAGGTTTATTAATCTGCTGCCTTAACCAGGCTGCTAGTGCTAATCAATGGTATTGACTATACATTGAATTTAGTATCGAATATTGATTTTATTTATACCTGTTCATTTATTATTGTCTTAAAAATATTAAATTTATATATTTCAAAAGCTTCATAGGTAATCATTTTAGGCATTTGTTAATTTTTTTTTAAAAGTATCATATTACCTATATTAGGAAATATGTGAATATTATTGATACAATGATTAGCAAAATTAGTGTTATTTATGTCTGCTTTTTTAGGGATTTAAATGCTCTTCATATCTATCTTTAAATTTTTTTTTCCTGGCTCTATATAAACTTTATTACAGTAATTACATTCTAATTTATATACACCATTTTTCCATGCGTAATAATAATAATTTTGATATGATTGTTCATTATATTTATTAACTTATTATTACTTTTATCTACAAATTTAACGTTAGCATCCTTATAATCTTTTGTGATATTTTTTTATTTCATTACCAATAAATGCAAATGAAATTCATATTGTCATAACATAATTTTTTTAATTTACATTATAATACTTATTATTTTTTTAATATAATTAAGTTTATCAAAAGTTTGTTTTATAGCTATCCTTTATTACTATTTGATAAAAAATGTTTTTCTCTCATTTTCTTTCACTAAGCATTGGTATCGTATGCAATATGTGTAATAAATTATATGTAGCAGCCATTTTTTTACTATACAGATGATTAGAATTATTAGGTATTATTTGGTTGGTTTGTGTTGGTTTACCATAAATTTTATATTCAAATTACCAATATGTCTTGTTATTTTTCTATCTAGAAAATTGTTATCATTTTTCCTCATTGCATAGGTAAAATTATTATTTTTTATTTATTTCATTAGTTTTATCCAAGATAAAATACATCTTGTCTTGTCAGTCTAAGTAGATTTAGTAACTACTAGGTTTATACCATTATTATTAAAATATACCAACCATCATCTACATATCTCAACCAATAACAGTTTTTATTATATCTCTTTATAATTTTATTTATTATAACATCTAAATATTGTAAAGATATTCCAGATAATATACTTGATAAAGGGGAATCTTATTGAAAAATTAAAAACGTAATTAATATTGATAATAGTTTAACAATCTCTCATTGACTGTATACAGTTTCGAATTCAGCATTGACATAATAATAATAATAATAAATCCTTTATAGATGCGGCATAAAAAAGGAATGTCTCGTCGTTAAATTATAATGTTTAATAAAAACCTTTGCGCTCTTCTTTTGCTAACCCCACAATGCAGAGAGAGGTTTCCAAGATAAATGAACCAAATTTTGGGCCTTTAACTACCTGTTTCAACTATTTCCTTGAAGAATTACATCTGGAAAAAATTGCAAACTTCAGTCCTGTATCAAAAAACGACGATCTACTACTAGTAGAAATGCGACAATTTAACTCGTATGGTTGATGTATTGGTAAATTTAATTATGGGTAATTATTCCTAAATAATTCACGTGCAGTTTTTTTGTTTAAATACTTGTTGCAAAAATTTTTAAGCAAAACTAAGTTCGTCGTCGACTGAACTTTAAGTGTTTCTTAACAATTGTAATGTCATCTTTTTAACTCTACCGAAGAATTGTTTCAAGCTCTTAATCATTTCCAAACGGAAAAAAATTATAGATTCAACGTGGCAAGAATTTCTTATGAAATATAATGAACCAACTGACATGAATTCACAAGATGGTTACACACATACAATTTTAAGGAAATTAATTAATGAAACAGTAACGTTATTTTCAAAAAAAAATCAAAACACAAAGTTATAATTAGGTATCAATTTAAATTAAGTGAAAAGCAAAAAGATTTTGTTTTTAAAGGCTTCTCATTTTACAATAACGATTCTAATTAACCAATGGTGCTTGATTATTTAGCATTATAGGATTAAAGGTAAGAGTGAAAATAATTTTCAGTATTTTGTAAATAATGTGGATGATAATAACAAATAATAATATATAAAAGAAAAAGCTTACTCTTAAAGTTTGGATAACTAATATGTCACAAATTATAGATATGTGTAGTTTTCAAAGTAGTAAATGCAAGTGTATGTTTCATACTAATGGATATAAGTGTATGTTTCATACTAATGGCTACAAGTGTATGTATCAGACTAATGGATACAAGTGTATGTTTCAAACTATAGGATTAAAGGTAAGAGGGAAAATAATTTTCAGTATTTTGTATATAATGTGGATAATAATAACAAAACCATATTTATTAAAAAAAAAAGCTTACTCTTAAAGATTGGATAACTAATATGTCACAAATTACTAGATATGTGTAGTTTTCAAAGTAGTAAATGCAAGTGTATGTTTCAGACTAATTTATACAAGTGTATGTTTCATACTAATGGATATAAGTGTATGTTTCAGACTAATGGCTACAAGTGTATGTTTCAGACTAATGGATACAAGTGTATGTTTCAGACTAATGGATACAAGTGTATGTTTCAGACTAAGGGATACAAGTGTATGTTTCAGTTTATTGGATACAAGTGTATGTTTCATACTAATGGATATAATTGTATGTTTCATACTAATGGATACAAGTGTATGTTTCAGACTATAGGATTAAAGGTAAGAGTGAAAATAATTTTCAGTATTTTGTAAATATTGTGGATGATAATAACAAAACCTTATTTATTAAAGAAAAAGCTTACTCCTAAAGATTGGCTAACTAATGTCACAAATTACTAGATATGTGTAGTTTTCAAAGTAGTAAATGCAAGTGTATGTTTCATACTAATGGATATAAGTGTATGTTTCATACTAATGGCTACAAGTGTATGTTTCAGACTAATGGATACAAGTGTATGTTTCAAACTATAGGATTAAAGGTAAGAGTGAAAATAATTTTCAGTATTTTGTAAATATTGAGGATGATAATAACAAAACCATATTTATTAAAGAAAAAGCTTACTCTTAAAGATTAGCTAACTAATGTCACAAATTACTAGATATGTGTAGTTTTCAAAGTAGTAAATGCAAGTGTATGTTTCAGACTAATGGTTGCAAGTGTATGTTTCAGACTATAGGATTAAAGGTAAGAGTGAAAATAATTTTCAGTATTTTGTAAATATTGTGGATGATAATAACAAAACCTTATTTATTAAAGAAAAAGCTTACTCCTAAAGATTGGCTAACTAATGTCACAAATTACTAGATATGTGTAGTTTTCAAAGTAGTAAATGCAAGTGTATGTTTCATACTAATGGATATAAGTGTATGTTTCATACTAATGGCTACAAGTGTATGTTTCAGACTAATGGATACAAGTGTATGTTTCAAACTATAGGATTAAAGGTAAGAGTGAAAATAATTTTCAGTATTTTGTAAATATTGAGGATGATAATAACAAAACCATATTTATTAAAGAAAAAGCTTACTCTTAAAGATTAGCTAACTAATGTCACAAATTACTAGATATGTGTAGTTTTCAAAGTAGTAAATGCAAGTGTATGTTTCATACTAATGGATATAAGTGTATGTTTCATACTAATGGCTACAAGTGTATGTTTCAGACTAATGGATACAAGTGTATGTTTCAAACTATAGGATTAAAGGTAAGAGTGAAAATAATTTTCAGTATTTTGTAAATATTGAGGATGATAATAACAAAACCATATTTATTAAAGAAAAAGCTTACTCTTAAAGATTAGCTAACTAATGTCACAAATTACTAGATATGTGTAGTTTTCAAAGTAGTAAATGCAAGTGTATGTTTCAGACTAATGGATATAAGTGTATGTTTCATACTAATGGCTACAAGTGTATGTTTCAGACTAATGGATACAAGTGTATGTTTCATACTAATGGCTACAAATGTATGTTTCAGACTAATGGTTGCAAGTGTATGTTTCAGACTATAGGATTAAAGGTAAGAGTGAAAATAATTTTCAGTATTTTGTAAATATTGTGGATGATAATAACAAAACCTTATTTATTAAAGAAAAAGCTTACTCCTAAAGATTGGCTAACTAATGTCACAAATTACTAGATATGTGTAGTTTTCAAAGTAGTAAATGCAAGTGTATGTTTCATACTAATGGATATAAGTGTATGTTTCATACTAATGGCTACAAGTGTATGTTTCAGACTAATGGATACAAGTGTATGTTTCAAACTATAGGATTAAAGGTAAGAGTGAAAATAATTTTCAGTATTTTGTAAATATTGAGGATGATAATAACAAAACCATATTTATTAAAGAAAAAGCTTACTCTTAAAGATTAGCTAACTAATGTCACAAATTACTAGATATGTGTAGTTTTCAAAGTAGTAAATGCAAGTGTATGTTTCAGACTAATGGATATAAGTGTATGTTTCATACTAATGGCTACAAGTGTATGTTTCAGACTAATGGATACAAGTGTATGTTTCAAACTATAGGATTAAAGGTAAGAGTGAAAATAATTTTCAGTATTTTGTAAATATTGTGGATGATAATAACAAAACCATATATATTAAAGAAAAAGCTTACACTTAAAGATTGGCTAACTAATGTCACAAATTACTAGATATGTGTAGTTTTCAAAGTAGTAAATGCAAGTGTATGTTTCAGACTGATTTATACAAGTGTATGTTACAGACTAATGGCTACAAGTGTATGTTTCAGACTAATGGTTGCAAGTGTATGTTTCAAACTATAGGATTAAAGGTAAGAGTGAAAATAATTTTCAGTATTTTGTAAATAATGTGGATGATAATAACAAAACCATATTTATTAAAGAAAAAGCTTACTCTTAAAGATTGGATAACTAATATGTCACAAATTACTAGATATGTGTAGTTTTCAAAGTAGTAAATGCAAGTGTATGTTTCATACTAATGGATATAAGTGTATGTTTCATACTAATGGCTACAAGTGTATGTATCAGACTAATGGATACAAGTGTATGTTTCAAACTATAGGATTAAAGGTAAGAGGGAAAATAATTTTCAGTATTTTGTAAATAATGTGGATGATAATAACAAAACCATATTTAATAAAGAAAAAGCTTACTCTTAAAGATTGGATAACTAATATGTCACAAATTACTAGATATGTGTAGTTTTCAAAGTAGTAAATGCAAGTGTATGTTTCAGACTAATGGATACAAGTGTATGTTTCAGACTAATGGATACAAGTGTATGTTTCAGACAAATAGATAAAAGTGTATGTTTCAGTTTATCGGATACAAGTGTATGTTTCAGACTAATGGATACAATAGTATGTTTCAGACTAATGAAAACACGTGTATGTTTCAGACTAATGGATAAAAGTGTATGTTTCAGTTTATCGGATACAAGTGTATGTTTCAGACTAATGGATACAATAGTATGTTTCAGACTAATGGAAACAAGTGTATGTTTCAGACTAATGGATAAAAGTGTATGTTTCAGTTTATCGGATACAAGTGTATGTTTCAGACTAATGGATACAATAGTATGTTTCAGACTAATGGAAACACGTGTATGTTTCAGAATAATGGATATAAGTGTATTTCTTCTAGACAGTATTTGTTTGTTCAATATATAGTTTTTAAAAAATCTTGCCTTTGGTTCTAGGAAAATTTAAACATATTGAACGAATAGTTTCTTCTAAACAAGATATTTAGTGTGAAGGGTATTGGCAGTAATTTATTTGATAATTGTATGTAGAAAAGCAAATATATATCTTATCCTTATTATAAGGTATTTATTAACTAAACAAATACCTAATTTATTCTTATAAATAAATAAATGTGATTTATGGAACTTCTAAATAAATATAACAAATTTTGTTTCAATTCGTAAAATAAACGTTTCAAGTAATAAAATAGATTACCTACATCAAATATTTTATTCAAATAAATTGCAAAACAAGCATTTACTGCTTCATATAGTCCTTATTAACACGACCCAGGTTTACCAACTGCTAAAAATATGTTTACTATCAAAAATACAGCCATACTTAATCGAATTCAATTTACATAAATCCTTTTCAGGAATAGGGAAAAGATTTTGTCTCCAAAATATCACCATTCCCGCAGATTGCTTCTGCGTAACGACGAGGAGACACTTTACACATGTCTCCTCACACACGGAGAGCTTGTTAATACAAGACATTTCTCGGTTCGCTCAACTTTTTTGTTAATACAGGCGAACCTAAAAGCAGCTCCAAAAATGGAAGTAGTAGTGAATATGATGTAAATAATTAATTGTTGTTGATGGTTTAAGAAAAATCAGCAACAAGCATGTTTTTGCAACACTTATTTTTAAATTACCTTTTGTAATATATCCAGTAGTCAATATAAGACAATTTATTCACAATACTGCATTGTTAAAGGTAACAATTCGTCAATAACATTTATATAAAAAGAAACATCAGATATGCGACGAATAAACATCAAAATAACGGCAATATTGTTTGTTATTACGAGTCAGATCTCATTGTTTTTAAAATTTTTGTAGTAATTTGTTTGAAAACGTCACATACATTGATAGATAATTTATATATTTACTATAGATAATAAATAATAAAACAAATAATATGTTAAAAATGCTGGTCGCAACTTATTGTTTTTTTTCGTATTGCTTATTGATATGATTGTTTAAATCTTCAGCAGAAGTCAGCTCTAGTTTTGTAGCTTTCCCCCTGCTACTTCACCCTCGCTATCTGGGGTTTACAATTGGGGCTCTTTGACTTATGAATATGGTTACTCATATAATTATTTACCATATCTTTAGTTTTGAAGAGTAAAATAATTTAGACACAACTGGTAGGATAATTTTCTTCAACAGTTCAATACAATTCAAAGTTTATAGACATATTGTTACATTTCATTTGTCAGATATCTGTAATATTAATGAATTTATTCGAAAATTTCTAACTATGAAAAACTGCTGCAAATGTTAACGGCAGACTTTCTCATTTGGTCGATATTTCAAGGTTATGTTTAAACAATATTTTAAGACAATTTAAGTAAGGAGGCCAACCGGCTTTTCCTCAGAAATTAATAACGTTTTAAAGGGACAGAAAAGGAAGTGAATCAAAAGACCAAAACTTACATAAATACGTTAGGTTTTTATAGCAAGTTATTAGTTCTTGCTTTCCATGATTTTACAAAAATATTTTCGTTACTTTTGCTCTTGTTATTTCTTTTATTTACATACGTTTTCCTGACCTTCTACTTTCATGTTCGTATGACTGTGTGGCGTTGCATACGTCCATTTTCGTCTTCAAGTGTTGCGGGAAATAAGTATTTCGTGTGGACTAACAGCTCTTCTAGTACTAACCCGAATATGTTTGCAACTGTAATATATCCAACGCTTTAGCTCAGCTGTACAGAATATTAAGGTAATCTGTTACGACCTTGTGCGTTCATAAACTGGGTCTACCCTTCTAACAAAAACAAGCCATTAACAAGCGCCTAAAGTTCATTAAACAGTTTATTGTGCCGGCTGTAAATCGAACCCTTTTGTATGTTTTTACGCATTCTTGTGTTATTGTTTATATTTTATAATATGTTTAAATTTTCAAGTGTTTTAACTCCTGATTTTGTTGTTTTAGTAGTTTTTACATACAAATTTAAATAAAAGCGGGTTTTTTAAAAGTTATGCTTACTATTTGCTCTTTCGTGTTTGTATGGTAGTACTGAAACCCCTCTCAATTTGTGTATCAAGCTGTGCTACAATGAATCTATGTTTAAATTAGATTCCTTTAGTGATGGAGGGTAGAAAAACACAAAATTTTGGTATTTTAGATTAAATAAATTTCATTGAATCGTATTTACTTAAGGGCGTGGTTCTCAAAATTATTATTACTTTATTTCATTCTTTCGGTCTTTCGCCCCATAATTATGACGTGTAGAAGATGTGGTGCGTTTTATACCTCCTTCAGCTGGAATATCAAATTAAAATCTGAAAACTTTTTTCTCATGCTAAAGCCAACACGCGCTCACTTACATTGTAGCGCATAATGTATAACACCAAGGAAATAGTATTAGCGGAATTGACAACTACATATATTTTTGTTCTAATAACACTGAATTCAGTTCAAATATTCGAATCATCTTTCTAAAAGGTCTAATTACAATCTGGTTGTACGATACGACTATTTCTCTGTTCAACCCTAAGAATATAATACTAAAATTGTATTTAGTTTTAGATGTTACATTTGATATTTGAAAAAAATTAAAGCCAAATAGTATATTAGTTTATACTACTAAAGTTTCCCTTGTTCCACATTGTGGCATAACATTTCCTATTCAAATTAATTTTCGAAAATTTCTAGAGCACTTCCAAGATATTAGAATGACTTCACAGTTGTATCCCAGAACGTGTTTGCTTCTAGATGTGCCCTTTTTTATAGATGTACTAATAAATATGTCCTATTTTGATATATTTTTAAAATTTTTTAAAACTTTTTTAATACTTTTATATTACATATATTTACGTAGGAAGTGGGTAATGGCACTTTTATTCAATTAATATTTTACAAACAAATATGAAGATAAATATGTATTGTACGAAACGGAACTTTGGTTAGTTTTGCGCAATGTAAAATATTTGGGTGTTATTATTTTTGATAATCGAAACTGATTCTTTTACATCAAACATTTTGGTTTCAGGCTGATTTTATTTGAAACAACATATTTGTTTTTTGTTTTTTTCTCTGATAATTTTTTTCCGATTTTTTAAAATGTTTGTTGTTACGTAGGAACTGGCTTTTGCCAGTTTATAAAAAAATAATCCAAAATTCATCTTCTTACTATTATCAATTGCGGTTTTTTTCTGCAGCCATTCCTTATTTTTCGAAATGATTGGGGTGAATTTTGAAAAGTATTTTATATCTATCAGGTTCATATTCGCCGTCATCTTTGCCTCTCTTAAAAGAGGTTCCTTCCTTCGGTCATATTGTAATGCATTTTAGAGCTTTCAATTGAGATTATATTTATTGAATGAGAAATAAAATAAATGTTTTGGATGATTATTATGATATATTTTTTTAACGTTTATCCCAGGTTACTATTTGGTTTATCCACTCTTACAAACTCTGATCATGTGAAGTTTCCAGTTACAAATTAGGTTTGAATATAGAAAACAGCAGCTCCATGGAGAATGCAACCGCTTTAGATTTACTGTACATCTGACGCCGATTTGCCTAATTTTCTTCAAAGGTGCTGTTGTAAAATAATTCCAATATCAACGCTACGATAGTTCGAATCTGTCCAATCGCATTATCAGTGTCACCAGCTGCATGTTAGATATAATGCCTTGGAAAACTCTGGTGTAAAGCCAAAGGCAATTTAAGTTTCCTATCTTTTACTTTAGGATGTATGTAAGTTTTAAAGTGTTATATTTGCATTTGGCGAACAAACCAGTTCGAATCTAACAATAAGTAACCATATGGAGACTAAACCAGGCTTGGTAATTATTATTTTTTGTATGTTACATTTTAAAGTGAATACAATTACATTAAACCAACTAAAAATCCTACCAGAAAATCAAAGAGTTGGATTTTCATTTGGTGATAAAGTCAGTTCGAATTTGAAACCAATTAAAACCTTTCTGTATTCAATTCAGAACGTGCTAATTAAATTTTCTTTCCTTTTACATTACAAACTCAAAGTGAATTGCATTTAATTACCTCTAACAAATTTCTATTTATTAATAATTTCACTCTAACCAAAAATAACATTCTTGTTAAATGTTATACAGTACGTTTTTACAAAGACTAATTCTAAAAAATCTATAAATTATACATAAGTCAAGTGTATCTCTCTTAAATTAAACACTCTATCTATCAGGTAATAATATAACGTGGTAGATATATTATTTTAATGTTATCAAAGAAATATCTAATATTTAATTTTTCCGATAACAATCAGCCTACGTCAAAGGGTTTATCTTCTCAGGATTTCTTTCTTGCCAGGATCTTTCATCCCCTCTCTTCAAACGACTCTTGTCCAATTGTGCATTGAAAGAGATTCGTACATAGACAATCAAGCTATAAAGTAATAAGTGAGATAATGTATTCAATAATGGCATCGTCCGGTTGAAGAACTACAATTTTCAGGGAAGATAATTGTACATATTAATGAACATTTACTTCAGATCCTTATAGAAAACCAATAGTAATATACTCTAATATAGAGGCGACTGTAGGTTCAAACTGATTTGCCTGATGCGGAACAAATTACAAGAACGTTTTAATAGAAACAACATGTTACCTATGTAAACACAGAGTTTAGGTTTACTTTTTTAAGAGATGTTGAAGGGCAATTACCGACCCAATATTTACAATGAAAATGATTTAATTCACTCTACCAACATCTTAAAGAAAAATGTTATCGCTTTAGGAGGATAAGACTGGATTATTTCCGCCTTGTATAATTGAGTTTTAACTTCAGTCAAAAATCAATTTTGTATAATTGAATAGCGAAAACGTTTTTGTTAGGGGTATATTTTGAACTCTTGCATGAATTATACAGTACATAAATTCTTAAAGATTGAATTTTAAAGTGAGTTGCATTTCATCATATATTAGCTCAATTAAATACATTTATTCAATTAGTGTTTTGTATTTTTTTAACACAAAAAACGTTTTAAAACATTTAAATTTTGTAAACTATTATACTTTATATTACCATTAATTTTTTAATAGCAATGATTACTAATATTATTTATTTATTAATTGAAATCCGATATGCCTTTGAACAAATCCAGATTTGTAAATTACCATTTTGAAAAATATTTTTTGTAACCCACTGTTTTTAATCCATGGTCATGCCATAGGTAAATAAAACATAGTTCCTGACATTTTAGGTCTGTATTTATTTATAATAATTTTATAAGTCTATGAACATTCAAAACCATAAAAGACGTACGTTTACCATGAGACACGAGAATTTAACATGGATCACCAGGGATTACTATGAGCCACGAGGGTTTACCATAATCCACGTGAGCCTAACAAAGGTCATGAGGGTTTACCATAAGACACGAGTGTTTACCATGGGTCATGAGGTTTTACAATGGTTTTTTAGTGTATATTATGTCACGAATATTCTCCATGAGTATTCGTGAGTGTTTACTATTGGTCTCGATTGTACACCAGAGGGCACGAGATTGGAGCCATGGCTTAGCTTAAATAGTGTAATACAATTCACCCCACAATATATGACAAACGATTGAATGTATACATAAATTAAATTACAATTTCTTTCTAAATTGCTATTTATTTAATTACTCTAACATAGCCGTTGCAAAGAATTCATTCGTTAGCAATATAGCAGTCGACAGAATTGCTTTCATTAAATCATTGTTTACAGTAAATGTTTGTCTACGTCAGAGACAAGAAAAGTGTTTACTCTGCGGCTGTTTGTTCGGAAGAAGACGACACTGCAGCTCCTCGAGTTGTTTGAAAATAAATGTCAGTGGGAGAAATTAACAGTGATTGGATTCCTAAAAATCCTTATTTCGTAAATCCTAATACTGTCACCAGAAAGTTTACTGGTATAATTTTCATGGTGTTAGAAAATTGTAGGCAACTGTATCACTCTAATAACGTTAAATGCTAAAAAACATTATTTAGATGTATAATTATATTTATTAAAAACGAAAGGTTTTTACACTTTGAAGAAAATAATATAAAATTCAAATTAGATGATGTAACCAAAATTTATTTTCGGGATGAAGAAACCCTATAAAAATAAACCAAAACTATGTTTAAATAGATTATACGTCTTTCTTCACATATAAAATGAATCAAACCTTTTATGAACGTTTTCTGTGTGTATCTCAAGCAAAAATGTTGTTTAAAAAACGTCAACGAATTATAGGTAAAACTTTATTTTAAAAAAAATATTATTGTTTTATTTACATAAGAAATCAAATATATATATATATATATATATATATATATATATATATATATATATATATATATATATATATATATCGAAGAGAATGAGAATATAATATTTATTGACGATTGTTTATGAAATGCAGAATTAGGAAATAATTTTAAAATAAAATTTGCCAACACACCATGATATATATTAATATTACCCGTGCATTGGAATATGTCTAATAATAACACTATGGGGTTAAATGTATTATTCATATATGTTTCTATCTCCTTGGGTATGTTATAAATCTTCATACGAAGAAACGAGACAAACTTGATAATGAACTTTTATGTTTTCAAGCGCAGTTCGAAATACTATTGTGATGTCCCAATGACAACAATTCTCAAAGCCATTTTCTAGGCTGTAAAATATTTGAAAACATATCCTAGCCTCTAGTTGTAAAAAATGAACTCGTATTAAAGAGTATCATAAAAATCAAAAGAAAATATTAGTTTATAGGGTTACCTGAAAAACATTTTGACAGGAAGAAGGCAGTGAGAATCCCTACAAAAGAAGAAATGCTCATGTAACAATATTACGTGAGACACAACGTAAAATATTTATATTTCAATCGATAAAACTAAACATATTACTAGGGAACGAATTTATATAAATATTTTAGAAATATGTGTGTTTATAAATTCCATTTAATAAACATTAAATATATTAGTTTCATAATATCATTTTATAGGACGCCAGAAGATTAACAAAATCTCTTGATTATACTTGATGCTCGAACATTGTACCTACCATGTGCAAAGTTTGCTTGTTTCGGTATCTTGCTGAATATATATCCTAAGCTGTTTTGGTGTAGCCTCTTTGCACCTTTGTTGTTTAATACAAGACTTGTGATACTTTATTAATATTACTATGAGACGACCACTAGCACCATTACGGTTAACAAAGTTTTAAATGGACCACTTGCCAGTTTTAAATGTTGCAACCATTTAAAAAAATAAAAAATGAAAGATAAGTATTGTTATTGAGAAACAATTTTTCAGTATAACAATGGAAAAAATTATTCCAATATTTTATTTTATTGGATAATTTGTTGTAAGTCATTTAAGTACATTGAACATGAGAATTAAGTGTACTAAATATTTTGTAAATATTACGGATACTTAAGGTCTATTGTTGTTGCAATATCTTACTTTATCTCCATATCTATCACCCTCTCTCTTTGTATGTATATATGTATTTATGTATGTATGAATGTATGTATGATGTATGTAAGAATGTATGTATGTATGTATGTAGGTAGGTATGTATGTATGTACTTATAAATAACAAATTGAATTAATACACATTGCTTTAAACGCTTAACAATAATTATGTTTCATATTTAAATTTTATGAAATAGTTTATTTACACAGCAAGTAATTGAAAGCCTCATAAACAATAATGCTGTTAATGGGTATTTCATGGTGTTATTGATAACGTATTTCAAGTTTGTAAGCAAACAACAAAGATACAAATAATTTATAAATGTATGTATATTCAGCAACTGTATTGCTTGTTGTATTCTTGTATTTACTTATTACTTACTCTTCATTACTTACCCAGTTAGGTACAATAAAGTGTAAGTGATGTACAAGCATTTATATAGGTACACACACACACACACACACACACACACACACACACACACACACACACACACACACACACACACACACACACACACACACACATACACACACACACACACACACACATACACACACACACACACAACACACACACACACACACACACACACACACACACACACTACACACACACACACACACACACACACACACACACACACACACACACACACACACACACACATACACACACACACACACACACACACACACACATACACACAACACACACACACACACACATATATATATATATATATATATATATATATATATATATATATATATACATATATATATTGTAACAGAAAATTTAATTCTAGATAATAATTGATAGCAAGACGTAGATTGTATCCTTATATTTAAACGTTAAAAGTAGATAAGTTGTGTACTCATATATTTTTCCACCAAAGATATTGCGCATAGCAACTGGATTAGCAACTTTAATTAGGGTAAAAATTTAAAACCATTCCAAAATGTCATTCAAAACCTCCCTACTTAACCAGTACGTCAATGTAGTGAAGCAACCAGATTTATTTGTGTGTGTGTGTGTGTGTGCGCCCGCACGTGCGTGTGTGTGCTCGTGTGTGTGTGTGGCCAAAAAAACACTTTCATTACAATAATTTGTATATAATTTTATAAATGTACTAAATATAATTACTACATAACTATAATCGAATATATTAGTAAACGCAAAATCTTAGAGCATATTGCGTCGTTTTATATTTCATTAATTAAAAAAAAATAAGATTTATTTTACTTCTGTAAAGAAAAGATTTAGGTTCTAAAATGATCAGAAGATATCATGTAAAATTCATTTCAATGACAGTAAAATCATTCTCATTTTCCAATCAGTAAAAATCACTAGAACAACACTAGAACTGTACAGTAATTACACAATAATACACAGTAATTAATTATTTATTATGATATTAAAAGTAAAGATTAAAAAAAACAGAATTAAAATAACTGGTATTTTTAATATCCTAGAGTTGATCAATAATACAATGAATAGACGTAATTATATGGAACTTAGTTTACTAAATTTAAAATATTAAACTTAGGCAATACTATGTTGCAGAAATAAAACGACTGTTTTGCGAATCAAGCATTGTCATTTATTAATTTAGTGGCAAATTTTCGATTACATATTCGTTACCATCATCATGCATGTACACATTTTTAATTAAAATATGTTTGATTCTATTGAACTGTATATATATATATATAGTACTTAGTACGTTAGCTTCATGTTTGTTAGACAGTTTGTTTTATCATTCTTAATATTGTAACTCCTGAAGATGTTGGTAATGTAAGCCAACGAAAAGCTTTGAGTTTATTGTTCAATAAATTAAATATTCCTGTATTTGTGTGTATTATTTGATCTTAAAAATATTCTAACAGGAAAACACATTTGATATTCTATATATATATATATATATATATATATATATATATATATATATATATATATATATATATATATATATATATATATATATATTAAAACAACATAGATTATTCAAATACAAGAATATTTATTATTTTATATCCAATAAATTATTGTAATTTTCATTCCTGATGATGTTGGTACTGTTTACCAACGAAAAACTTTAGATATAAATTAATAAATATTTTTGTATTTGAATAACCTATGTTGTTTTAAAAATTATTAAACAAGAAAACGTATTATATATATATATATATATATATATATATATATATATATATATATATAGTACTTAGTACGTTAGCTTCATGTTTGTTAGACAGTTTGTTTTATCATTCTTAATATTGTAACTCCTGAAGATGTTGGTAATGTAAGCCAACGAAAAGCTTTGAGTTTATTGTTCAATAAATTAAATATTCCTGTATTTGTGTGTATTATTTGATCTTAAAAATATTCTAACAGGAAAACACATTTGATATTCTATATATATATATATATATATATATATATATATATATATATATATATATATTAAAACAACATAGATTATTCAAATACAAGAATATTTATTATTTTATATCCAATAAATTATTGTAATTTTCATTCCTGATGATGTTGGTACTGTTTACCAACGAAAAACTTTAGATATAAATTAATACATATTCTTGTATTTGAATAACCTATGTTGTTTAAAATTATTAAACAAGAAAACGTATTATATATATATATATATATATATATATATATATATATATATATATATATATAATTACAAAATTTGTATCGCGGAATATCTTGTCATATATAGGCCTATGTTTGTTTTGTAATTATAAATTGTTCTGTTTATTTCTCTTTCAATTCGTACTGTTTATTTTACTAAATAACAAATGAAAATTTTGCTTTTAAATTAAAAGTATAGTGATCATTCGTGTAATGTTAAAAATTCTAATAAGTTGTTATTTTGTAGTTTATAATTGTCGCAATAGATTAGGTATTTCTTAAATGGTATGTTACAAGAAATGATACGGACAATTTTTATTTGTGTTAAATGTATGTTAGTTTGCTGAATGATGAGACTAATACTGGAATTGAGTATTTTATTACATTGTATATATATTCTTGTTTTTTGTTGGATGTCAATTATATTTATATATTTAATTTGTATTTAATTTCTTTTTACATATACATACATATTTAAATTAATAGTAATTAGTTATTTCTATCAACATTAACTACTATTCACATATACACTCCTGAAGATGGTAACGAATGTGTTATCGAAACGTCGTCACTAAAGTATTAATGACAATGCTTGAGTCGCAAATCTGTCGTTTTATTTCTAAAAAATTTAAACCTAAAAATATATAACGGGAAGAATAAATAAAAGTTGCAATATCTTACTAAAGATAATTAGCGAAAAGCTTAAACAGCCAAGAAAATTCTTTAAAGCTTTTTGAAAAATAATCTCTGTAAAACCCACTGAACGAATTTAATAGCAAAAGTACACATTATTTATTTATTAGGATTACATGTTGAAAATATTTCAACCATCCATGAGAAAATTTGTATACACATCAGTAATTATAGAATAACATGGTAGGCCACATATTAAACTCAACATTATACTTTGTGAGGTTTTTGTTCGTGGCTTTGAGAGATATTTTCCACAAGGCAAACCAAATTCGATAATATTATCTTCATTTTTGCTAGTACTGCTACAGGGAAAGAAGTAAATAATTACCTCCTAGGCTATCTATTCTGCTTAATACAATAATAATAATTCTGCTTAATAAAATGTGTCATAATAGTTGAATTATTGTATTTTTGATGCTTTCGCCTATTGGCGAAATTAAGCAGAATTTAATCATAAAATTACCACGTTATTCATCTGCAACTTACGACAGTTTAAAAGTTATTAGAGTATATATTTTATTCACATTCCTACCCGTTATTGTTTCAAAATATGTTTTTATAAAATATATACATTGCTTACAGAAAAGAAAACAGAGAAATCTATTTATTAATGTGAAAAGTGTAATAATAATATTAAACTGATTTGAATTGTTATTCAAATTATTATCTCTTCATCTTTATTGCGATGATAGACATAATTCAATTTTCTTGTTCGTAAGACATATCCAACTTTGAGACTGGAAGCTGAAACTGATTGCCTACAGTCTATAACTTAATCCACTCCTGATTGGGTGAACATCAGGAAATGTTTGATTTGTTATTAAATTTTGACGGACGTATTTGAGCTGTAGCTCCGTTTGTAAAATTATTCATTTTGTTTTATAAACTCTTTAAACATAAGTTATAGTTTTTTTAATGAATATTTGTATTCAAAAAAAATATTCATATTTTGTAAAATAAATACGAATGTATTTTTATTGGACGGTAATTGTTTTCAAAATTATCCTATTCTATTAAATCTATTCCACAAATTTATTCAGTAATTGTAATTGGGTGTATACTATATAAGATAGTATATACTTTCTATTTGTAAATCCCTTGTGATATAGCCTATGTTTGTTTTGTAATTTTGCATTGTTCTGTATATTTCTGTGGCAATTTAAACGACGTTTATTGTTCTGACAAATTAAAACTTTGCTTTTAAATTAAAAATATTGTGATCATTAGTTCAATGTTTAGAATTATAGTATGTTGCTGTTTTTATTTTATAGTTTATAAATTTCACAATAGGTTAAGTTTTTCCTAAATAGTATGTCACAAGAGAAATGATACGGAAGATTTTTATTTGAGTTAAATATCGTATTTTAGTTTGTTGAGTGGCAAGTTTTAGTCTTACAAGACTAATACAAATATTGAGTATTTTATGATATTGTTTGTATATATTGTATTTAAGCAGTTGGGTTTGGCCCCGGCAGTGTGTGTGTTCTTGTTATTTGTCCAATGTCAATTGTACTACATATTTAAGTTAATTTATAATAACTATTTTTTTCTATCAACAATTATTACTATATACATGTACAGGCCTAAAGATGGTTAGGCATTTGTTTTAGAAACGTCACAAATAAATTAATAAATGGCGATGCTTAAGTCGCAAATCAGTCGTTTCATTTCTACAAATTTTAAACCTAGAAATATATAATGTGAAGAATAAATAAAAGTTGCAATATTTTACTAAACATAATCGAATATTTTTCGAATAATTAAAATATTCAGTAAAAGGTATTCAAGAGGTATATACCAAATAATTTTTTAATGTTTTTTTGAAAAATATTTTCTGTAAAAACCCACTAAACGAATTTAATAAAATGGTTACATTATTTTTATTTCGTAATATTTGTATTAGGTTTAAATGCTGAAAATATTTCAACATTTCATAAACAAAACTTTATTCACATTGGTTACACATCAGTAATTATAGAATAACATGGTAGGCTACATGTAAAAGTTAACATTGTACTTTGTTAGATTTTTGTTCGTGACTTTTATCGTGGCTTCGCTCGAGATATTTTCCACAAGGCAAACCAAACACGATAATATGATCTTCATTTTCTCTAGTACTGCTCCAGGGGTAGAAGTTAATAAATACCTCCTAGGTTATTCATTCTGATAGTTAATAAATAATGTAATAATAATTAATTTTAATGTTATTTCAAAGTTTCTATAGTTAAAAGAATACATATTGAAGATAAAATAGGTTTTAAAAGGGTTTTGTGTGTAACATTAATTGTACTGGTACCGCTAAGTTCAAAAATCGATTCTTTTAACTTTTCATTACTAGTTTTATATGATTTTAAAAAAATCATTTGGAAATAAAAAAACTTGCCTGGATTAAAACTTTGTAATATTTTTTAGGAATATTACTTCGGCTGCAATAGGTACCCTATAATACAAACAATAAAGTCAGAATTTGGTCTTAGTATTTCTATAAACAATATTTTATTACACGTCCGTGCAAGTTGTTATATGTCACCATGGCAATTTAAAATATTCCTCACATTTTTCGACAGTAAAATAAACAATTAAATTATTGTCATTTTAATATTTTCAATTAAACATTACAGTAAAAGAGAATAAGCAGCCAAAATACTTCTAAAATCCAACAAAAATACTTTGGTGGGGCCATAAAATTAAAATAAATATGGAAAACCCTTTATTGAAAATCATTAGACAATGTCTTTCGGTAATAAAATTGGTTTTCAAAATATCAAAACCATTATAGTATATGTAATTCATAAAAATGCAAATCCTGTGTGTACATATTTAAAATATAACGTGTTTTAAAAAAATAATTACCTCCAAAAGTACTAAGGCGTTATGTTAAAATCTATGAATTCACAAATAAAAACCTCTCTTATTTATTGTTAACTAAAAATTACATTATAGCATAAATGATAAATATGCATATCACAATTGTTCTCCGTTTATAATGGGAACGTATTCAAAGGTAGGATTTGGAAATAATTACATTTTACAGTCCAATAATTGCTGCCATATTTCATTTATCACATGGATATAAAGCGGTTTCATTTAATTAATTGGACAGAGAGAGAGAGAGAGAGAGAGAGAGAGAGAGAGGGATGATAAAACGGCGCTATTGGATAGTCGTGGACAATAATTCTGTTATAATTTATTGCTTGTTACTTTAAACATATTCAATAGATAGGATAAAATATTGCTTTCATTTCAAAATAAAATTGAATTGAATAGTAATTCAGTAATAGTAGACAATGTCCAAACGTCAAAAAATATATATTTTTTTAGCCGAAAAATATTATTATTACTCCACATTTTTCCTGAGACCGATACCGTTGAGCCTGGGAGCAGCTAAAGCATTTCACTTTCTCAGAAAGGTAATCTACCCTGTAGTCGACTCATTTCGGATGTTTGTATTTATCACAATTACTTGATTCTCACACTGGATCATAAAGCACAGTGTATAGGTAGTGAAGCGACTGGCGCTTAGCTAAAATGAGAAGAAAGCGAGGTTCGAGAAAGATCCGAAATAATACAATAAAGATGTTCAGTAACAATAATAAGCTGCGGCAAAGTGCCTTACTTCAATCGCTGAGCACGCAATTACGAAAGTTTGAAAGCCATAATGGGCTCCGTACAAGCACATTTAATAACAGAATAATTCGCACTGAATTTACACATAAATGAATTATAAGTACTTAAGCTTATGCAGCACTTACCCTCGTGAAGCAAGAAAGGGCAAAATTGAAGTGGTCGTAGATCTCGTAGCTGTAGAAGTCCTGGGTACCCAGTTTGTAGGAATCCTAGCCAGGCGAGGTCCAACTAGAACTTAAACGAGAAGTCAATAAGCTGCATTTAAAATCCTAAAGTCATTTATAACTATGGCGCGTAACGGCACAAAGGATCTTACAAAACGGCGATTGTAAATTAAAGTCAATAATCCGCAAATAACGTATATAATGACGCGTTCACACGAACACACATTAAGACGAACAGTTTTAACACTTGTACGAGGTTTTCACGGTCAAAAACGGCACTTTGCACATGTGGTGCAACTTTACGCAACGAGGTACTTTACTAAGGCTTGTTAACCGTACGAAGGTTCAGAGACAACGGGCGACTAACTTTACGGAAATGCGAGCTAAGGGAGGGGGATCAGAGAAGCCACAGAAAATCAATACTCAAATCCATACATCGATTGGCAGATCAGACATCACGTGACCATTACTGTACAGACCAGCTGAGCGTTTGAATATAGGCCGCGGTAACACGTTCAAACTTCGAGCGCTGACTCGAACATACCGCCCACCAAAACGAATGTTTTTAATCCGCCAGGTGGGTAGAGGGCGAAGAACTATTTAAGCACCGGAAACCGAGGGTGCCGAAGAAATAGCAGGGGAACACGAAGGAAAGAGAAGAAAAACAAAAAAGGGGCAAGAGTGCCGAAGAAACCAAAGGTGAAACTCAATGCTGCAGCGGAAAACCAACAAGCTTGTGGACAGGTCGCTTCAGCTGGCCGTGCGAGGTTTTGACAGTAGCTACACGGGATACTTGGTCGTGTCCAGGATGTAGATGTATGATCCGACCCATAGGCCAATGAAGGGGGCTCGGATGCTCTCCAGTGATGAAGACGAGTTGATCCTCCTGAAGCGGTGAGGAGTTCTTGTGCCACTTGCGGCGTTGAATCTGCGAATGCAGGTACTGAGTAGACCAAGTCTTCCAGAAACGGTTGGTCATTTGCTGAATCATGGACCAACGAGATTTAAGAGGCGGTTCGGGGTAACATCTCTCAGGAAGTGCAAGGAGCGGTCGTCAGTAGTAATGGGTATACTTTATCCCCCCAATGAGAGAGCAGTATTTCTTACCCCCACTCCTTCCTAAGCCCCGCCCCTTTTGTTTGATAGGTCGATGGTGATGAAGATGGCGTCGACGCCCCGCCCCTGGTGCTTGTGGAGGAGCGGAAGGGCCTTCTTGTTCTGGTGATGACGTGAGTTTGGAAAAAATATAATTCTTGGTTCGGGAATGGAACCTAGGACGTTTGGTATGCTGGCGTGTGACGCTAGCGACTGAGCTACGAGTCGTTCAGTTGTGTGTAACTGTACGATTGTGGTACAAGTAGGTCTTGGAAATTTCGGTAGTATAAAATAAGAGTAATACGTGTATTTTAATAAATATGAATTTATTGTCTCAAAAAATAAAAATATATTGACAAGGGCAAATACGTAATTTAAATACAATATATATATATAAATCTAACAATTATTTTAAAAAATAATAATATTAAGACTAGAATAAATACGAATAATAAAAATATATGAGCAAGAACAAATACAATATATATAAATCTAACAATAATTTTAAAAAATAATATTATAAATCTAACAATAATTTTAAAAAATAATAATATTAAGACTAGAATCAACTCATCAATACATATTTCAAATATAATATAATTAAAATTAAGCAATGATAAATCTAAATATAAATAAGAGTAATATATCACGCACACCAACAGTCACACAAAAATATTTTTAGAAAATATATTACGCACAGTAGGTTAGCGAATATTGGGTTCGCGTGACTTTAAAATTCGGTGCAATATTTGTAGGTGACATCACAGCAACATCACAGTTATGCGATATCGAAGTCGAACTACACCATCAATTACTCCTCATCAGAATTGAACTACAATATAGGTCAATTCTAGTAACGAGTCTTTGATGGTGTGGGTCGATTGCGATAGTGCATAAATATGATGTTGCTGTGGGTGTCAGAGTACAAATATTACACACCCGATTTTAAAGTCACGCAAAACCAGCATTCGCATGTATCCTTGGCTGTGGGTAAAATATTTTCTAAGGAAGACAGCTCCATACCATCGCTGTCCTCAGTGGTGGCCATTCCATTACAACATGCCACCCCCAAGCAAACACACACACACACACACACACACAGACGCACACAGTAAGTAGGTTAGCGAATGCAGGGACCGCGTGGTAATATAGGGGAAATAAAATAATTACGATTGGGATCTCAGCAACATCAGCAATTACTCACTATCAGAATTGAACTACAATATAGGTCAATTCTAGTAGTGAATCTTTGATGACGTTGCTGTGGGTTCCAAATCGTAATTATTTTTATTTCCGATATTACCACGCAAGACCGGCATTCGCATGTATCCTGAGCTTACCGGGTGCGTAAGCTGCCTTAAGGGCTACGGAAGGCAGCTCCATCCATCGCTGCCTTCTGTGGTGGTCATCCATTACAACATACCACCCCCATGCACAAAGAAATGCGGGTATATATGGTATATACACCTCTTCAAATGAGGAAAACTGTTGGTTTTACGTGAAAATGAATGTAGGAAGTAATATTTTAAAACAAGTGTCACTGCAAGGTTTAAAATACTGCTCACTATTATCATATTCACATGAAAACAATAATCTTACCGCTTTGCGAGAAGTGTTATTCCTCTAGACTCCGCATTTCTTCGTCAGTAGTTGACAATAAAGTTGTGACGTCAATTCCGTCCAGATCCTCGAGCGTGACTGGCAGCGGCTCAGGAGGTATCTCAGACGTCATTTGTCTCCGTATGTCGGATATAATATAGTCCACAATATCCAGGCTCTGAGCAATCTCCTCATCTGCGGTGGACGGTGGTGGCTTGGATGCTGGTGGTTGGGGAGGCAGAGATGTTGATGGTGGTGTCACCTCATCTGGCGCTGCGGTGAACGGTGGCTTGGATGCTGGTGGTTGGGACGCTGAAGGCAGAGATGTTGATGGTGGTGCCACCTCATTTGGCGCTGCGGTGGACGGTGGCTTGGATGCTGGTGGTTGGGATGCTGAAGGCAGGGATGTCGATGTCCAGGTATGCGCTGGTGGTGGTTGCTGGCCGTCGTACGGGCGGGACGTCCTCAGATATCTATCCCATGACTGGCTGATTATAATTCGACCGTCGTTTGTGCATGGGAGATAGGATACTCCCGACGAAATATTTTGTGTCACCAACGGGTACCCCGCCGCCGTAGCCTCTGATCTCAGTCTCAGCATCTGACTGAAATACCGACAACACAATTTAGTAATATGAAAACACGGAATACTATAAAATCTGAAAGACTAATTCACAGTATAATTTTAAAAATTAAGTCAATTTAATGAATAAATACAGTGTTTATGAAAATATATGTCCAAAATAGGTAATACAAAACAAAATCTAGTGTAAAATGAAATGCTGAAAAAGAACAGCTACCTTATACTATTTTATTAAAAATCGATATATGTTTAGCACATAATATATCCAACTGTTTGAGCTCGCTTAAAGTTAATAAAACACGACAGTATAATTATTTGTGAAATTTGTAAAAAGCAATATGAAATGAAGGTTATTCAAAATTAAACACACATATATAAAGTATTTTTAAATAAATATTCGTTGTCACTTACCTAAATAAGTCATCAGCCAAGCCCGGCAATATAGACCTGATCAGCTCCCTCAGCATGTCGTCGGTATAACGAGTGAGGTTGAATCCAGGCACCATCTCAAGCAACTGTGTCAGGTATCCTCTGAAGCTACTGTGAGAGATCTACTAGTGTGTTGTTGATATATACTCCCCAACGTTTGGTAGGGGTATCAAGTTCTCACAGTTGGTATCCGGTTGTCAAGGTCTACTGGTTCAGCTTCCCACGCCTTCTACCGAGTTCAACAACTCTCACTGGCTCCACAACCGCAACGTCCGGTTCTCAAGGTTTACCAGTTCGCAAGCCTATGAAAGATAAACACGTATAGTGGCGGATGTGGGCGTTCTGCACACGCTACATACTTCAAGGCTAAGCGAGCACAATTGACAGGCAAACACATGTCCACATGGTAGACTTGCAACTTGCAATTCTTCTGCACAACAAATCTTACATTTCAAACGATCATCCTCATTACGTTGCACTAGATCACCGTCGTCGTCGTCGTCGTCGTCATCATCATCATCGTCATCATCGTCATCAAAAACAGTTCTAATATCGATATTCATTTCTTCTACTTTAAATTTTACAATCCATGCTAATTTACATTCATGAAACCATTCAACGTGTTCGACAAACGGGTCATCTGTAGGTTCCCAACCTTTGAGACCTCCCCCACAACTAAAACATACAGTATGGTCATCTTCTCCGGTGTAGAAAAAACCGGTCAAGCTTAGAGTATATGGATTCAATGTTTCGCTTTCCACACCCTTCCAATTACGAAAAGAGGATAATCTGCTGTTCGCAAGTGAATAACGTCGATGAACTGGGTTCTCAATTGTAAGAGAATCGGGCCAAACCATGTCTGTCTGTGGAATGACTGAAAATCTTAAATGTCTTGTATTCTTATACACTTGTTCTCTGTGTCTCATACGGGGTTGAAACCGTCATCATTATGCCCACATTACAAGTTTGGAAATAGCCGACGCTATTTACCAGTGACTACCACAAAATGCAGTCCCTACGGGCAATCGACTTTCAAGTAGGGTGTTAACCCCGAAGGTCGATTACCCGAATGAAAATGGCTCCAACCACCGCCATTTCCTGTAACTGCCACTCCATGACAAAATGCAGTTCCCAAACAGCCAAGAAGGTTTAGGAGGACTTGTCCTACGCCAGGGACCTTCAAAGGCAAAGCTTTTTTTTTTTTTTGGTGCTTTAAAGGTTTACAGGGAGTTACCCCGTGCCAGGGACCTTTAAAACATTTTTCTTGAAGGTTTACGGGGAGTTAACCCACGCCAGTGACCATCAAGTTTTTTTTTTTAAATTTTTTTGAAGCTTTAAAGGTTTACAGGGAGTTACCCCGTGCCAGGGACCTTTAAAACATTTTTCTTGAAGGTTTACGGGGAGTTAACCCACGCCAGTGACCATCAAGTTTTATACTAAGCGATAAGCAAAATCTTGCACTGCGCAGTGCACATTTACAATGTACATAAGTGTTTGGTTGCGGTAGTATGCACCTGAAGTAAATACGGCTGTTGTTGCTAGACGAGTATTTCTCAGGCAATTCCATGACATGTGGAAATATTGAGCCTTTTCCAAACCTTTTGTGAAAATGGTGGAAAACGGTATGATTCACAATAGTTGTTCATCAAAAGGTATACTACCTTCGTACCAGCTGATACGAGCCTGCCTGTAACCATCGAGCAGACGTTTGTGACGATTCATTTAAATTATGAAATTTGTAAGGCGGTTTAAAAATGGTAACACTTTGATAGTGTTCGGAATCGACATTCAAGGTCGATTACCCGAAATGGCTCCAACCACAGTCATTGCCTGTAACTGCCTAACATGACCAAATGAAGTTCCCAATGGAAACAGCCAGTTTTAAACTCTAATATCTTGCACTGCGCAGTGCACATTTACAATCTACATAACATAAATGTTGTGTTGCGACGGGCAATCGACTTTCAAGTAGGGTGTTTACCCCGACATTCAAGGTCGATTACCCGAATGAAAATGGCTCCAACCACCGCCATTTCCTGTAACTGCCACTCCATGACAAAATGCAGTTCCCAATGCAAACAGCCGGTTTTAAACTCTAAGCGATAAGCAAATCATAATAATATCTTGCACTGCGTAGTGCACATTTACAGTCTGCATAAGTGTTGTGTTGCGGTAGTATGCATTTGAAGTAAATAGGGCTGTTGTTGTTGTTGCTAGACGAGTATTTCTCAGGCAATTCCATCACATGTGGATGGAACTGCCGCAAATATTGAGCCTTTTCCAAACCTTTTGTGAAAATGGTGGAAAACGGTGTTAGCATGATTCGCAATAGTTGTTCATCAAAAGGTATACTACCTTCGTACCAGCTGATACGATGATATTTTGCCTGTAACCATCTAGCAGATTTTTGTGACGAATCATTTAAATTATGAAATTTGTAAGGCGGTTTGAAAATGGTAACACTTTGATAGTGTTCGGACACCACAGCCAGTTCCTTCACAACGTATTTGCCATCGTTGTCGACGAAGGCATGAAACTCCACTACTGCTTGCATGTTTGTCTGCCAACAAAAGTTTACACAAAAATTAATATTAATAAAAAATTAATACTAAATAAATTCGTAAGATATGAAGTAATTTAAAGAGCCGCTATGGTATGAAGTAACATACGAACGTGTACCTAGCAAGAAATATATAAATCGTAGAAAGTAACGTATATATATTATTAGGCATGAAACTCAACCACTGCTTGCATGCTTCTTGTACAAAACAACTTCCTCGTACAACTTGTCTGCCTCGGGGAGAGTACTGGACACGATCTCGTCCGTGGCTAGACACTCAATGATGTAAGACCCTAGTTGTGGTTCATTATAAAACAGTTCGCTGATGCGCCGGTTTACGAGCGGTATGGTATCCATTAATAAATTCCATTCTGGTAGGCCCAAGGTGACCCTGTGTTTTCCGTCAAACAATGCGATATAACGTTTACCGAAGACAGTCTTTATTGTGATATCGCCGTTAGTTAGTGTAAACTTACGTTGTTCTCCTTCAGGCAGCGGTAGTCGTGTCTTGAAATCATTAAAGTCGTTGTACGTGAAAAAAACAAATTTTCTACCAGCCTGTATAAGGACGCCTAGTTCGTAGACGGTGTGCTGAAAAAGCCCGGTCGCGACAAACTTCGTACACTGGTCATTCAGAAAATACACAGACTTTAGAAATATGCCCAACGGACGAGCGGTACGGTCTACATCCATCGCGTCCATGACGACAACTGAGACTAAATGCGAACAAATAGGGTAATATATCACAGGGTGTGGTCACAGATTACGTAATCTTTTTAACAACACCTGTTAGCAGGTTATAGACAATATGCGAATCGTGAATAATCAAGCAGTAACCGGAAGTATTAGGCGGAATATTTTCAGACGCCTCGATTTCAAGTCTCACATCTACAGGCCCTGATTTTATCGTATCGTTTTGTTTCGAACAATCGATTACAAAAATCGGTGCTTTTTGCTTAAAGGTTGACAAGTCTAGACATGGTGATGGTTCGCGTGAATAATAGGACTGCTGAAATCTAACGTACATGTCATACAAAATGGCGGTGTCGCCGAGAATATTATCGTAGGGAAAGTACTGAGAGTTGAGATACAATTTTACATCCGTTACCTTGCAGCTATCAAACTCTGAAGCATTTGCTTTAATCTTGTTTTTGCGATCGATTTGCAACGCGAAAATTACGTAACGAGGTTTTTCCAGTTGCGAAGATGTCTTTACAGTCCAAGAGAGTTGTTTCGTGGACGGTAAACCGGGATATTCTATTAGTTCCCATTTCCGGTGTGGTACGTGAACGGTGACATCGCGTTCAATCATTTTCAAAAGTTTCAATTTTATCGGATCGGCTACGGAGACGTGCGGAACTCGCCAATAGATAGTATTTATTTTCAGATCAATATTTGTCGCATCCGTGCTAACTATTGCGTTTAAATTTGAAGATGAACGCAAAAGGACAAGCTCCTGTTTCACGTTGACTACAATTCTATTGTAATCCTCGAAAAATCCCATCAACATACGCAACGGTATAACTATGTTGAACTCTTTACAATCGTTATTTGTTTTACCCACTCCTAGCCAACCGCAATTTCCGAGTTTATTTTTCTCGTGTTCGCGCAACGAAAGCAAGTTCTTAATGGTGGTCGTTATACCGACATTCCTGGTCCTGTCTATTTCGTTGCCTCCGATTTCGTATCTGATATCGTCGAAAAGAAAAGCTATAGCATTATTTATCAAAGACACGTCAGCGGCCGCTCCTCCGTCTTTTGTCGCAGTCAACGTACCTTTTATATGCAGCGTGCTCTGAAAAGGTATCGTAATGACATCTTGTTGATGAATGGGAATACGAATTTCATCGTTATTACCAAACGTAGCGGAGGAGTACGGTCGATGAGTATGGTACTCCAGTCCGTTGAGTGTGTTGTCGTACTCGGCGCTAGAGTCGATTGCCAAAAGGTTTTCCATTGTTCACTTTAAAACCCAAAGATCTGAGGAACCTAACGTTTCGCAGTGTTAACTGTGCCGTCGTCGGACGTAAACTGCCGCCCTTCTTATAGAAGCGCTCGTTAAATATTAGTCCCATCTCGACGTCTACGTAAATGTAATCGTACGGAAATGTTTTCTCCACGGAAATCTATTATATCACCGTTCTGATCTCGTAGACTTACAGTGATATTATGAATGACGCTTACGTTGACAGGTAAATATATTACGCTCTGAGGGACTTCTACAATTTTATAACCGGGTGGTACCTGCGGATAAAATTCGTGCAAGGTATGGCATTCTATGCCGTTTTGAAACGATCCTGCGACTATATTGCAATCCACGCGTATCACGTTAACCCTGATGATATCTACAGGCCGGTCAGAAGAGTGTTTATGATTTGCCTCTAACTTCTTCTTACTGAACCCCATCAGCTGGCCTATAGACATGGCCTTGTCGAAAAAGATTGCGTGCGAACATTTTATTTCCACTTTGAGTGTGTTATTATTCGGTGTCAATACTAAAACAGTATCGGGAACTAGTTTCGTTTTAATGTACCTCTCAATATCGGATATTTCGTACGATCCGGTCGGTAATGAAATCGTGTGAACGTTTTTATCATCGCCGTAATGAAAAAGATTGTTTACATCCTCAACGATATTTGGTATCGAGTTGTATGTTGCCAGATCGATGAAAGCTATTTCCCACTCGCCTTTTGATACATCAATTGGTGGGAAAAAGTCACAAGACAAAACAGCAGTGTGATCTGATAGAACTATGCTCATGACGTTAGAAACTTTAGACACAAATGACCGCAAACGACTGAGTTGTCTTTTTGATGTCTCTTGTAGTTATAGTGTACGTTAGCGTTTTCGCCAAAATACCTACTTAGCTCAATTGGCGGTCGCAGATTCCCGAAACTATCATAGTACTCTATAGAGTTTCCTCTCTTTTTGTAACATACCCAATGGGTGCCGGGACCGGTTATACTATCCAAATTCACGATAGCCGATTCGTTTCTTAAAGGTCGTGCAGGTAATGTATCTCTCATGTATACACCTCTGAACCACGGTACTCCCAATGCTAAAGCGTATCTTTCCAGTTCTATATTAGTCAACGGTCTAATGGGTATACAATCTATCGACGTTTTTTTTTCGTACATCTTTTCTTTTTCTCCCCGCTACCTTGTTTCTTGTACGGTTTCAAGTAAAGCCCTTTGCCTTGCAGACGTTTCAACAGGTATTGAACGGTAGGCTTTCGACGACGACGTCTTTTACCGCCGCCAAATGCTGTCTTAGCTTTCATCGCTGCCGTTACGGCCAAAGCAGCGGCGCGTTCACCAAGCGATGCGTCACCCGCTTTGACTCTGCTCCAAGCTTTTCCCGCTAAGATTTCGTCGGCTACGCGTCTTCTATCTGAATCACTGTAGTTGCTGTATGAGATATCGTGTTGTTTACAGGCTTCGTCCAACGGATTTATACCTTTATCACCGCGTGCCAACCGTGTCTTCAATTTTGTTCCCGGTCCACAATAATTGTACGAAGGTAAGTGTAACTCGACTGGAAGTAAATCGATGGCCTTATTCAAAACACCAGACACTAGTCCACGTCCTGTCTTTACGACACCGCGTTTACGACTAACAGCTGTTTTCCGTTTGACACCCATTTTATTAATGATTCATAACAGTCACTGTTACGCCTACTTATAAAATATGTCTTTCAAGATTGCATATAACTCTCGGAGTCTAGTCGTCTTCAAGCATCGTATTTTCAAAACATCGAAAATTATTTTTAAAGTGTTCCCGTATTTATTATCGCCTATTGACCTTGTCGATCTATTTTTCATTCGACATCTCTCGCATTAGCGTGTCTCGTAGGCCTTGAATAGCCGTATTCAATTGCCTTTGCGAAACAGCATCGTTATCAGCTATACCATCGGCTATCCCCGATAAGCGCTTAGAGTTTAACCAGTAGTAGTCGCCCGTCTCCTCGGAATGCAGAGTGTATTTCTTTATCCAAGATTTAATTTCATGAAGCTGACGAACGTTAACTGCGTCGACATCGGTGAAACCGTCTCGAACATTAGTTATACATTTTCCGTTTGCGTTATACATTTCACCGATCGGCAGTAGGGTGAGAAACAGCGTATTTTTCATTAGAAAACCCAGTGTGACCGCATCTTGTTGGTACAAAGGTTCTTCGACCTGAGCGAGCCGCTTATTTTGAAAACTCCAAACAGTTTTGTCTTTTCGAGGCACCCTATCGTCCACGTATAATTTTGTAGCGGCGTCATTTTTATACAAAGGCGCTTTAACATTACATATGGCCACTCCGTGAGCGTCAAATTTACCCTCTGCGTTTTTCGATAAGAAATTATCTCTGACGTACTTCATGTTAATAGCGTCAGAGTCTTTCATAGGCGCCGATACACCGCACACCCTTTGGTCGCCAAAGGAAAAACAATCGGCTAGTTTAATAGGAACCAACGATTCCAAGTAGGCTCTCGTTACGGCATCATCTTTTTCTTTCGGCTCTCCGAGACCTCCCAAAGGCAAGCCTTTTGTATGATATCTATTCTTTATTCGAGTCAAACAGTTTTGTTCGAGATACGTTTTGGACACTGCATCGCCGTCCTCAACGGGTTGGCCTAGACCGCCTACAGAAAAGCCTTTAGTGTAGTATTTTTTCCTATCCTCGTCGAAACCTAAACATTTTTTCGCTATCGTACCCGCATTGACGGCATCGCTGTCCTCAATAGGATCACCAACATTGCGCAATAACTTACCTATCGCGTCATAATGATTACCATCGGGAGTCAGACCTATCCCGTGCTGATGATGATGGGGGTGCGGAGCGTTAATCTGGTCCGAAAAACGACCAAACTTATCGACGCTCATCTTATTAATGTCCTAATTTTTCTATTTCCACTGCCTTTTATAAAACCCGCTTCCCTCAGCTCTTCTATAATGGAGGCAATTTCGTTCTCATGACCTGTATGACCTACCTCTTGAGATGACAAAAGGAGTCGTAACCTATCACAGAGTTCGTTAGGGTTGTCCCAATAGGCATAACCTTTACCGCTATGCAAACCGGTCGGCGGAAATAATCTCGATATAATTGCCTTGTACTTGGCGGAATTACTAGCACGGTTTATGGCTAATAGATGATTATAACCTTTCCTATGAGCACTGGTTTGTTCACAGATTTGTTTATAGGTGTTCAGGTCGGCCTTTGTGTATAATGTTTCATCGGGTTTGCGCATAAATATCAATTCATAGAGCCCTTCGGTTCCCTTGTAAGTGTCCGCGTCGATGATGATGTCTCCGTTTTCGTCGTCAAACCTTATATACTTATCGCCTATCATAACAGTACCGTCTCCTGTTATTCGAGGACCGTATGTGTTATCAATTGTATTCCTATTGTCTTTAATCATTCTCAACACGTAGGTCCGCGGTAGACGATGTTTGAACATTGTATGGACATAACGAACACTATCTTCCTGGCCCGCCGGTGTTGATAGTAGCTCTTTAACAACACTACTTTGGCGCATCGGTGTAACTGAAGGTCCAGGCTCATCTGTTGATTCAGCTATTACTTCGGTATCGATGAATTTCGGAACATGAGTTTGTGAAGCATCATCCTCCATGTCTACATCCATTTCTTCTTCTTTTTTAATTTCCATTTTCGGCTGTGGACGACGAATTTTCGAAATTTCCTTAATGATAGGGCTATATTGTTTAGTCAAAATCCGTTCAGCATCTGCATCGCCGAATTTTATCTGCAGATACTTTCTCTTGATGTTCTCCCTCAAACGGGCGATCTCAGAGATAACTTGCTCCTCCTTTGGTGTCATATTGCGAAATGAACAGTAATTCGACTATCAAATAGCTTTTAAGACAGTTCCAAAGATCGAAAAAACACAGCGTAACGCTTTTCACGCAATAGGTACTGTACAACCTGTGATGCGGACGCTTTCATCAATTTCGAATTGTTCCAAGATAAACCTCGGCAGTATCTGTACATGTTGTTGTCAAAATATGGTATACTTTCCACCTTCTCGGCGCTTCTAAAGACAAAGGTACGTTTTATATTTTCACGCCATTGCGGTATTTCGGCTACTATTAGATTATCATCTCTAGGCATATCTTGCATGTACCGTTTTAGCGTCGGTATAGAGTTTTCGAGAAGATAACTATTCAAAAGCAGAAACTCATCAGTATTTGCCCCCGTGTATGTGCACCACATTTGAAGTTGCCTACGATCGACAACAGTATATTTTGATCCGTCAAAAGACAAGCCGAAATGATGACACTGATTAGGCACCGTCGGCAGGGCGGCCTTTAGAAATTCGGTTGTAAACACACCTTGTGCCTTATTATTTACAGCCTCGTAAAATTTACCTCTACTGCGTAAAGGTAGCGACGAAGGTCTAGGACCGTATTTCACATTGTAGCTAATGTCTACACAACACTTTACACTGCTGATAAGCTTGTACGCCTTTATAGGACCGACTATGGGAATTGTCCTTTCCGTGATTACTACACAACGGGACGCGTACGGCAATGAACAGCTGTACTGTAACATGTCGAGGTATACTTGCGTGTACTCTATGCCTCCGTGACTGGGAGTCAGTGTCCGATTGAAAAAATCAGGAAACGGCCGGAATCTGGATACCAAGTTTTGCGGATGCCGAACAGTTCCTTTCAACATGTGTTCATTGTATAATATCAATTCAAATGGTACACCTCCTTTATCACATTCGTGCATGAACCTAATCCAAATGTCTCGATTATAAATTCTATTTGCGGATGTGATCATTAACAGAATTATAGGCGGCAAACTCTTGCTGTACGACCCGAACCGCTTATGTCTCCAGCAGCGTCTATTAAATACATGTCCATGTCTATTCGTCCGGCTACAGTAGTTCCCGCAAAACCTCTTCTTGTCGGGATAATAGAAACAACACAAATTTGATTTTGGTGTTTTGGTAGTGCCGCTATTAGCATATGGCGAAATATCATTATAAGTGTATATACGCATTATAAATCTTTTACGAAGGAATCGAACCCAATTCTGTATCGACCCTGATCTATATCGCTGTCTTTATCTATTACTATAAAACCGAATTTGTCTTTCCAGGCTGTTGCACAGAGCTTTTTGAAAGTGTTAAACGACACGTCCGTGCCTACGTGATCCGAATGAATGTGTCTTAAATTCATATCGTCCTGTTTAAATACAACAATCAGGTTGGTATTGTCTCGGATTAAATGTTTGGGAATCCTACTGTACGTTTGACCGAGATAAAAAGAGTCAATTGAGCTATGTCTTCCCATACTGAAGTAATTACGTATGTTATCATGTTTTTCACACTGTATATCGTCAAAAATCATAATGGAATTCGGTTCCGCTTCATGTGGATTTATGATGTTGTCGTTATCACTGTACGGAAAATAACCGATACCCGATTCTTCCATCACCTTAGACAGAAACTTATATTTCGGTTGGTGAAGTGATTTTGAAAAAATATAAATGTTGGCGAACTTCAGTCCGTTTGCCTCGAACAAAAGATTGAAAATTACATTTGTTTTGCCGCAATTTGAAGGACCACACACAATTGCTCTAATAGTGTTGGGCAATAGGGGACTGTGACGAATTCGTTTCTCCTTTTCACCTACATAAGCGTCGAAATTATGTAGCTGCATCGTATATGGAGCAATCACTACACGCATCTCGAAAGACGTAACCAGAATGAATCAATTGTGCGAAAGACTTAATATTTATTTTCGAAACATATATTCTATTGCAGTATAAAGCAATTGTGACACATTGTCTCTGCAGCTAGTACTTTTCCAATCGCATGCTCGGGGTCGGATGCGGACAAGGTCAGTTGGGACAAAGCAATCGCGACCAGTACTTTTCCATTGACGTCAGCGCTTGCACATGGCCGGATGCGCATGGGCGGCTTGCCGGATGTGGTACAATGTTTCACAGTATAAGTTTATTTTTATCTACCCACGAGTTGTGGGTTTTATCGAAACCTTGCCATTTCACAAGAACCTTATCTCCTTTCCGGCGCAAAACTTTTTCCACCAAATAAACGTCGCCAACATTTGTTCGACTTAATTCTTCAGCATAAAACCCACCTTTTAATATTTCACCTCTCGAATCTTGTAAAATGTAGGTTTTAGGTGTGGACGGTACAACAGCGAACACGGTAAATACTTCTTGCGTCCAGTTTGGATAAAATCCTTTCGAAAAAACTTTTTTGTATTTGGATATTCTAACTCTATCGTCTACCTGGAATGATCGGGATTGAGGTATAGTACGACTATTTACTTTCTCGTTTATTCTAGCCAACAGCATTGCTTCATGTTTTTTTCTCACCTGACACGGTTTCATACCAATAGTACTGTGTACGGTTTTGTTGTATGACTTCACAATATCATCTAAAAAATCAGTCCATTTATGACTACCGCGAGCCGTAAATTCTAACCACATTTTACTTTTCAAAGTTCTGTTTAACCTTTCTACGATGGAAGCTTTTTTCTCGGTGTAAGTGTGATAGTGATTAATTTTATAGGTTTTCAATAAGTTTTGAACCGATTTGTTAAACCATTCTTTACCCTGATCGGTCTGAAAATGCTTCATACTGTGTTTCTCTAGTATAGGCTTTAATGCTGAAGCTACTTCGGAACCGGTTTTAGATTTTATCGGCACCGCAAACGCAAATTTTGATAAACAGTTAATCATAGTCAATATATACTTATAGCCTTTGTTTTCCTTTGCATAGGGAATCATCTCAACTAAATCAGCTTGATAAAGATCGTTTACACCTTTCAAAGTAACACTACGTGTTTTAAAGTTTCTACGAGCCGGCTTATGAAGCTCGTTAGCAATAGCACGTCTAACGTTCATTTCAAAACTGACCACCCTGATTTTACTTTTGGTACTTTTAAACCAACTGACTAGGTTTCCATCAACACCCAGGAGGTACAGTCCGAAGTCGTTCTTGTTTTTGGAAGCGTACCCGGGAAGCATTCCAAGGCCTATCCTCCCTGGCGGTCAGTTTTTGTCGTTCAATTTTACTTTAAATCCCATCCACACACACATTCAGTCTTATAGACGATTAAGTCGAGACAGAGGACCATTCAACCTAGGTTTCACACACACACACACACTCGTGCAACAAATATTTTATACCTTTTGTAAAAAGGTATTTTATTCAATACAAAAACACAATCTGTCTGACATTGCCACAACAGAAGCTATGTTCTTTTGTTGCTACAACACTTAGCTATTCACACAGCCTTATAGGCGTTTAGACCGTGACAGAGGGCCCATTCATTCAACCTAGGATCTCCACACAGCATAGGTCATACAAAAACTAAAATGGAACGACTTGATTTCACAACACCGTTCAGAATGATGGGAATCATTCTAGGCGTGGAACCTTACAGTACCCATAAGGTAGCGTATCGAAACCCCCGTTACGTTTTCTTTTCGCACCTGTGGTTCTGAACATTTTTGTTTCACACACAGTAATAACATCATGATCCTTTCTGCGACGTATACGCGGTTCAGTGACCATTATGCTATCCTCCTCTGTTTGTTCATTCAATACTAATTTCTTTAAAGAATCGAAATTCAAATAACCCGAGGTGCGGAGATTTAAAGTCAGTCCTTTAATTTTGCAAACTGTAACGGTTTTGTCATTTTCCGGACACATTACCTTGTAACCGTACGTTTTCGGACCTCCCGAAACAAATTCTGTTATATATGCAGAAGGACCATAGTCTGCCAGTTCGTCTGTCATCTGTCCCAAGTAGTCTCCTGTCGATACATCGTGCGTACCGTCTTTGTGGAGATAAATTACACTATCTGTGTCGTAATAGAGGACCTGTGATCCCAACACGTCCAAATACTCATAGAGCTTAAGACGAGCATGGGCTGTAGTAAATGCAGCGAGAACGACATTTACTGTTGGTAGTACATCACAGGTGTTGTCGGTGTAGCACCAGTTCACTACGACAACGTCCTCGTTAACCTCTTGTATATTGTTTACATCAATTGACGGTGACGTTAACAAGTTGAACAGTTCATTCGGCTCTCTTACTATTGTAGTCTTTGGCTGGTTTTCACGTTGTCCAAACTTACCCCAAAAGGAGTTTAACATTAATTTAGCCAACGACCTGGCACCAGGATTTTTTTCAATTTTCATCGGGTCAAGTCTAACCCCCTCGTTGTCGAAATAGCTTTGGACATAGTCTATTTTGTCTTGTTCAGTACGACACCACTCTGGGTAACCTGAAGCCTCCTGCTTTATTTTTAAAAATTTATTAATATAGTCGGTAAACAGTCCGTTGCCTTTGTCAAATGAAGCCATTTCGTATTGCCAGAGCTCATACATTTCCAATATCACGTAACCTTTCTGCACAGCTTTGCGTATCTCGTCCATAGTCCATGTTCCTGTCAACGTCCGTTCGTCAAGAGAGTGAGTACAGTCTCCAGGTATAAGGTTCTCACCACATGTACGGCATAGGATGAACATCAATTTATCGTTCATCCTGACCGGCAGCACTGGATGATACAAATCCCGAGGAGGTAGGACTGTACATTTCAGGAGGCCGTCAGCAGACATTCCTGCGGCTCTACACTCATTATTGCCGACGTGTATTTGCGGATGTCCTATCGGATATTCTCGGTACTTACACACCCAGGGGTACAAGGAACAAACATCAATGTACCGAATCTTCTCGTTCTCCTGACACATATGGTACGATTTTACATTCCCCGTACGACCGCCGAAAAACGCATCTCGAGGGTTTAGTGGTGTGAGATGTATTAGAGGGTGGGAATCAAGGTATGCCATCCTTTTGTTTATTTTTTTCATCCTATAAAATTCACACTCCCACAACTCGACAACATTATAATGACGGGACAACTTAGCCGTCTTAGCTTTAGTCCTGGTCAGTCGAGCACTATGAGTGTCTGACGGGTCGTCGATTAGAGGTGAATCACGCCCAAATGTGTAACAGTTTGGACATCCGTGCCAGTAACAGCCGTGAAATTCATATACGGTCTTCGTTTGGTCACATAGCCCGTCAACCTTTATACCATCTACTTTAATTTCACGACCTCTACCAGCATGCTCCAGTCGATAGCCTTTCTGGTCTTCGATCCATGCGAGCCACTGTAGAGCAATGGTGGACTGCTTATCGACGAGTCTGTATCCATTCTTGGGCAGTATGCCTATTGTGTTTGGCTTGAGAAAATTTCTTCTGAACGCTAGGCTACACGCGCTAGCAATAGTGACGGCCTCGAGAAACGGATCTACATTGCATTCCTGCAAGAACGAAGCACGAAACTTTATACAGGCTTGAGCTAATATATCAACATCAGAGAGGCAATATTCGAATATTTCCCTTTGAAAATTGAATACATAACCGTTGGAGACCTGTTCATCGTACCACTGTAAGAATTTTGTATTGTTCTTTTCGAACATTGAGTCAGGACAGTAGTATTCCTTTGCTGGAATAGGACCTACATAATTTTCATTGGCCACTGTGTTGAAAAGGTGGGGAAAGTAACCCTTCTTTTTTTCGGGAGGTAGGTCGAACGCTTCAGGGAGTTTAGACAATGCCATTGGCATATAGTTTAGAGAATCAATAAACTTTATGTTATCGATCTCCATCTTTATAATCCTAGTTCCACGCATTATCAATTCAGGTGTAAACTGAGTTTCTTCCAGAACGTATTTCAAAAGGAATTGGAAATCAAATGCCTGTCCATTATGAGCGATAACGCACACCTTTTTAAACGTTTTACGCGCATCCATTATGTAGGCCATGAACCCTTCAACTGGACTCTCTTTAAAAACACGAGTTCGTGGCGTACAATTACGGCAACGTTCGCCATTTACGCATTTCCAACAGTACTGTTGAGAAATGCATAAGTTTACCCTGTGCACGTGAGTGCTATCAAGGACTTCGTCTTGACGCGTTTCCAGGTCGAAAAATAGAAACATGAAATCTTTAACTGGAGGCTTTTGTGTATTGATTTTCATGTAACACCGATGGTTAGCCGGTTTGTACTCTAAGCACATTTTACAATAAACCTCTCCACACTGATGTGTGCTTTTACGGTCTGTAGTAAATATTACCTTCTCACACATTAGACATTTTCTAATATACTTGCAAACGCTTACGGAATGTGTGTTGTAACATTGCTGGTTCATAAAATGACGGTTACAGTCACCGCATTGAATACCACCGTTGTCGTCTAGCACACACGGTGGAGTCCGTTTACATGAATAACAGGTAGCTGAACATTTGTGTTTGCCTAAAGTGTTGTACGGTGTCCGACATGCTTCACAGTAGAAATGACATGCAAACGCGCTAGTTAAACTGGTAATCACATTAAAATGGGACTTGTGAAATAGCAAATTTATTTTATACTTGGGATTGTTCACATTACCTTCAAAAAACACATGCCTACCTCTACTACCGTAACTGTACACCGTGATTTTATATTCAGTTAAATGATTTTGAAACGCTTGTAACTCATTCACACCCGCACCTGACTCGGTAATTTCTACATTAGCGTCAGCCATTAGTTGCTGTGCCCTAACGGTCTGACGTTTACCTTTGTTCTGTATTATAGCTTTATATTCTTTATCATTTTGCGCCCGAGCAATGCCAACCACAAGAGCACAAGGCAAGCACAAAGCATCTTTATTTTTAATTACAACGATTCCCGTTCTGCTGTGACACTCTTCGCCAAAGTTATTGTAAATCCCACGCCTACTTCGACCCCGCCCTACAGGTACTCTAACCTTGGTACACGATACCTGGAAGGTATCACCTGACATAAATCCCTCAGCGTTACTCTGGATTATTCCACCAAAAACGTCCCAAAGAATGTCTGACGTTAATTCCGAAGCAGGCCTGAAGGCTACGTACCCAGGTGTACGATTCTTAAAGTTTATGCTAGTCATAGTAAACCCAAGTCGATCTTCGTCTGTTGTACCCCTAGTCACAGATTCAACCAACTCTTGAAGTCCCTGTCTAACCCATTCAATCTCTCCTACACCTTCAGGGGGTGTATTGAATTTAAAAACAATTTTATTCCCGTATAAACGGAATTTCTTTACATAGGTTTGCACATTAGAAAAAATATACACGGCCATAATATAGGTTTTATTTTAAGAAGTCAAATTAGAAACAGAGATAGGATAACAATCACACTTACCTCTTTGCAGTCAGAATGAGACCCGAGTATACTGTGCTAACTGTTATATAGCTAACTGTTTATTAGAAACAGAGATAGAATAACAATCACACTTACCTCTTTGCAGTCTGAATGAGACCGGAGTATACTGTCCTACCTGTAATATACGGGTTTATATAGCAACCTGTTTAGAGTGGGAGACATAGGCCAGCGATTTCTAATTACTGCACGGCCGCGAGTAGGAGTGAAAGTAGGTCAGCGATTTCTAATCCTTTCACTGCACGACCGCGAGTGGGAGTGAAAGTTCAACGATTTCACACGGCACAACCTCGAGTGTGGGAAAAGGTCAATGATTTCTAAACTTTCTGTTGCGTGACACAGCCGCTTTGGGCAACTACACAGAGGACGCGTGGGGAGTTGCACAGTATATAAGCCGGTACCAACATACAGAGAGCATCAGTCTTCAGCGCTTTGCAGTTAGGTGCGTTGTGAGTGTTTTATCTTAATTATGAATACTGCAAGTCAGCTCTCCGAAAATTCGACAGTTAACCGGTTCAATGCGGTTCCGGTTTACGAGCGAATTTTGGTGTCGTTAAAGTCGTTGGCGTTGAATAAAGAATACGGCATTATCTGTGCGAAACTCGTAACAACCGTTCATGGCTCGTCTATTCAGGTTGACTTTGATGACGACGATATAAAAAAGACTACTTTTTTTCCGAAACGGTATACCGCTATAGTGCAAGATTCCGATCTTCCGGAGTTGGAGAAATGCAAATTTGTCATTACACGTCATGTCGGTAAGACGGTGATAATGGAAATACGGCCGTAAATCTTATTTATTTTCAAGGGGGTGACATATTTTAATGGAGTGGTCACCACTGATCACAGCGTGGCTGGAGCTGTTTTCACTGGGACGAACTATTAGAGTTCGTCCCACGGGGAGCTGGCTTGAGCGGTTCCGGTTTACGAGCGAATTTTGGTGCCTTTAAAGTCGTTGGCGTTGAATAAAGAATACGGTATTACCTGTGCTCGTAACAACCGTTAATCTGTTCAAGTTGACTTTAATGACGATATAAAAAAGACTACTTTTTTCCGAAACGATACTGCTATAGTGAAAGATTCTTCCGGAGATGGAGAAATTTCGGTAAGACATGGTGATAATGGAAATACGATGTTTTCACTGGGACGAACTATTAGAGTTCATCCCACGGGGGGAGCTGACTTGATTAACGAATACTCTTTTAAACAAATACTTAATTATCGATATATTTCAGAAACTATCGATTTATGTCAGAAACACTATGACCGATAGACGAAATCAATCAGAGGTGAGTATGAAATAGAGTGTTTTTTTTTTTGTTAAAGTTTTTATGTTTCGTTATTGCAATTTTTCATTGATTTTCAGTCTAATGACACAACAAACAACGATGATTCTAGCTACGATGAAACGGGCATTTGGGAAGAATTAGACAATCATACTAACGAAATCGATCGTAACAGACGTAGCCCATCAATATTACGAAGGGCTGCATGGACACCGTACCATAGACGCCAATCGATGGTTGATCACAGCAGGGAGACTACGTCACAGGTAATTATAAACAATTTAGATTATTAACAGTTTCATTTTCATATCTAATAAGCTTTTTTCCTTTCAGGAAACAAACATTACGACTCCTCCTAGAGTACCTGATCGTAGCAACACCGCCCACCCAACATCGGTGATTATTAATGAACTGCCTTTACTGTTTCCAAACGATTATTAACAGTTTCATCTAATAAGCGTTTTTCTTTCAGGGAATAAACACCCCGTCTAGAACCAGAGGACCTTTGGCTGATCGTAGCAACACCGACCACCCAACACCGGTGATTATTGTATTCTTAATGAATTATTACTGTTATCTTCTTATTTTTCATTACTAAAATAAATTGTATTTTATAGGCTGCATTATTAAATCACGTTGTAAATAGACTCAGAGATCGAGCGTCTCATTCGGGTGAACTAGAGGAGGAATTGCAACACATACAAGGACACGAGCATTCTCGTATTGACTGTTTCCTTTGCTTAGGAAGTAGGACAAGATATCCTCCTCAATATTCAGTAAGTTTTATTGTACGATGATAATAGCTGTACTATCAAAGGATTATAAATGAATTTCATTTCTAATTTTCTTAGACGGCTGTGGGAAATGCACGTGCAACTGCAGCTCGTAACGTATCGGCTGATGCACTGCAGATACTAAAAAGGCTAGTATCAGACTTAGAGACAGCGTTTCAAAGAGACGGATATGAACAAAACTTCTACGCAGTCGGCGTATGGAGGATCATGATGAGCGATCTGGACAAACTTCTTGAAGAGGGCCGAAGAAGAGTGGCTGTCGCTGAAGCGGAGGCTATAATGGCCGATCGAATCCCTTCATTCGTAGCCGTAAGTGTTACAATTTGTAAAAACTGATATTTATGCTATTCATTTACAATAATATAAATTATCTTCTTTGTTTTTTTATGTTGAAACAGAGAACATCAGAAGAGCAGAACGACGGAGACCGAAACAGCGGCTACCGTATAGCAGACTGTACTGTCTGCTTAGAAAGACCACCATGCACTGCCATCATACCCTGCGGTCACGTGTATTGCAACCAGTGTGCGGAAAGGGTGCAGAGGTGTCCCATATGCAGGAAACCTGCTGACAGACGCTACCGACTATTTCTTAACCTGGAATAATTGTTTAAATTATCATAGTATTCGTTAATGAAGTCTTCCCTCTAAATTCAGACTTAAAATTATTGTTATATATATATATATATTGTATTTAAATTACGTATTTGCCCTTGTCAATATATTTTTATTTTTTGAGACAATAAATTCATATTTATTAAAATACACGTATTACTCTTATTTTATACTACCGAAATTTCCAAGACCTACTTGTACCACAATCGTACAGTTACACACAACTGAACGACTCGTAGCTCAGTCGCTAGCGTCACACGCCAGCATACCAAACGTCCTAGGTTCCATTCCCGAACCAAGAATTATATTTTTTCCAAACTCACGTCATCACCAGAACAAGAAGGCCCTTCCGCTCCTCCACAAGCACCAGGGGCGGGGCGTCGACGCCATCTTCATCACCATCGACCTATCAAACAAAAGGGGCGGGGCTTAGGAAGGAGTGGGGGTAAGAAATACTGCTCTCTCATTGGGGGGATAAAGTATACCCATTACTACTGTCGTCCAATAAGAAAATGTCCGGGAGTGAGGAAAGACGATCCTTCGCTGGGGTCAGGCGAAACCTCGAAAATAGGTCGACTGTTAAGAATAGCCTCTATCCGGGTAAACAACGTAGACAATTCCTCAGGGTTTAATACCGTATTACCAATCGTGCGGTGCATAAGTCCTTTAGCGGATTTGACGGCCGCCTCCCAAAGTCCACCGAAATGTGGTGCGGCTGGAGGGTTGAAGTGCCATTCAATGCGTTGGTCGGCGAGTTTGCGCTTGATAAGCGATTTCGAGTGGTCAAGCAGTTGATAGACCTCACTCAGGCGGTTCGCGGCTCCAACAAAATTCGTGCCGTTGTCAGAATAAATATCAGAGGGTAGCCCTCGTCTTGACGTGAAACGGTGTAAAGCTGCGAGAAAGGCATCGGGGGATAGGTCGGATACCATCTCCAAGTGCACAGCCTTAGTAGCCATGCAGACAAATAGACAAAGATAAGATTTTAAAAGCTTCGAGGTACGCAAATGATTTGCCTTTGTGTCGAAGGGTCCAGCGAAATCAATTCCCACCCTGCAGAAAGGCGGCGATGGAGTGACTCTAGATGATGGTAAAGCAGCCATCATAGGTGGACGAGGCTTAGATTGCAGATGGAAACACCGCATGCACGCATGAATGCGTTGTCGAAGTAAGGAGCGTAACGCAATAATCCAAAATTCGCCGTTAATCAGCGCTTGAGTGGTGCGCGGTCCGGCATGTAAGGCTAACTTGTGGTAATGATCGCAGATCAAGTTGACGTACTGATGATGTTTAGGAAGCAGAAGGGGGTGCTTAGATTCATACGACATCTCAGAATGATTAAGTCTTCCGCCCACCCTGAGTAAGCCCTGGGCGTCGACAAATGGCGTTAGGCTGCGGAGCGGATCGATGATTTGAGCGCCACGACGGAGCCGTTGCAATGTTGCGTTGAAGGCCAGCTCTTGTATGAGCTTGACGCAGAGATCTCTGGCGTTACTTAACTCCTGCACCGAAGGCGTAGTAAATGAAGTTTTACTCAAGGCGACTTTGGCCTTGTAGCGGGTGTTATGACCGTGGTTAGTAGTCTGGCCTTTACGACGGCAATTATTCACAAACCGCAGGACGTAAGCGAAAACATGGTGAAGAGTAATTAAGTTCGAATGTCGTTCTATAGTTGTCAATAGTCGATTAGGCTCTTGAACGGCCGTACATAGCAGTCTAGGTTCAGATTTATGTTCGGTCTGGTCCGGGTTAAGGCCGGTCGGCTTAGACAAATGCCACGCAGTAGGACATTGTAGCGCCCATGGTGGGCCGTGCCACCACAGCGGATGTTCAGCAAGCTGGTTAGGTTGACACCCACGGGAAGCAACGTCCGCGGGGTTATCAGCAGTCGAGACATGGAACCAACGGTCCATGGAGGTATTTGAAACGATTTCAGTGACGCGGTTGGCAGCAAAAGTCTTCAATAAATAAGGCGGGGTGTTGATCCAATACAACACAATTTCAGAATCGGTGAAGAAAAACGTCTCGGCGTCAGACACAAAATTCAAAACGGGCTGAACGGACTTGTAGAGTTTGGCCAGCAAGACTGCGCCACAAAGCTCCATGCGAGGTATGGTGATCGGTTTAACGGGAGCTACCCTGCTCTTAGCCTTCAGAACGCTAACGGTAACGACTCCATTCCATTCGGTTCTCAAATATATAGCTGCTGCGTATCCAGCTTCGGAAGCATCGCAAAACCCTAACAGGTGATGCTTGGCAGCTCGTGTGCCAACGTGTCGAGGTATTTGGATAGAAGACAAACTGGCGAATTGAACAATGAAGCTGTCCCATTGATTTAGAAGCGCGGTTGGCAAAGGTTCATCCCATGATAACCTTTCGAGCCACAAACGTTTGAGAAAGCATTTGATCCAGAAAGTAATAGGCGTTAAGAAGCCAAGCGGGTCGAAAGTCCGAGCGACATAAGATAGTATGGTGCGTTTCGTAGGCACCGAAACGAAATTCTGACTCTGGTAGGAGAACGAGTCCGAGGTAGGATTCCATTGCAGTCCCAGTATTTTGATGGCGGTAGAATCGTCCTGGAACAGTAGCGGGTTCGCCAGATGAGCGGAAGGTAGCGTTGACAATAGTGCAGGATCACTTGATGACCATTTCCTGAGTTCCAGGCCGGCGAGTGCGAAAATGTTAATGAGCCGCTGTATCAATTCCTTGGCATCTTCGGGTGTATCGGCGCCAGTGACAACATCATCAACATAAGTCTGCTGAAGTATTGCTTGCGACGCGGCAGGGTATCGGCTACCTTCGTCCTTTACGAGTTGTTCAAGCGTCCGCAACGCTAAATACGCAGACGGGGTTAGTCCGTACGTGACAGTAGCTAACTCGTATTCCACAAGCGGAGATTGAGGCGTCGGTCGGTATAGTATGTGCTGGTGACAGCGATCAGCTGGGCGCACGGCAATTTGTCGGTACATCATTTTAAGATCAGCAGTGAACATACAGGCGAAAGGAAATGATGACGTTAGACAGGTCCTTCTGAAGTTTAGGACCGGAAAGCAATTGCTGATTTAAAGAATTCGCGTTACAATCAGGCGAGGATGCGTTGAATACTACTCGTAACTTAGTAGTAGAACTGGTGGTCTTAAAAACACAATGATGCGGGATCAAATAGTTAGAAGTATTGAGCGCGGGGTACATATGACCCAGAGTCATATATTCTGTCATGAATTGATGATATTGCCGAGCTACCTCCGGCTGACGACTTAAACGTCGTTCTAAAGCATGATGACTAGCGAGGACAACGTTGCGGTTTGACTTAAGTGTTACAGCGTCAGGTTTGAAGGGGAGGGCGACAACGTATCTCCCGACTTCATCGCGTTCAGTAGTTGTAGTAAACAGGCTTTCGCAAAGCTGTTCGTCAGGGCTCAAAGATTTAGCCTCAGTTACTTCTTCGACTTCCCAAAACCGTCGAATATTGTCATCAATAGACTGTAGCGAGGTAATGAACACTCTAGGTTGATGGGGCATACTATACGGTATGGATCCCATAATGACCCAACCTAAACGAGTGTTAAGCGCGGAGGGCTGGCCATGAATGATAGTGCAAGGCCCATTAGTGAGTATTTGGGTGAAAACATCTGCCCCTAGTATAATGTCAACACCGGCAGGCGAGTCGAAATGAGGGTCAGCTAAAGGTAGATGCTGGTATTGAGCACTTATTTGAGAGGCTAACCTAGTAGCCGGCAGCGGGTCAGTAATGTGGTTAAGCACGGCGGCTTCAGTAGTTAGCATTACACCAGGGTCATGCCTCGAGAATAAAATCAACGTAACGTACTCGTGGATACGTGTGGTCTTGGCGGCGACACCAATCAAAGACATATTTGAACTCCGAGTAGGTAGGCTCAACAGGACGCTTGCTTTCTTAGTAATGGCAGATATTTGACTGCCGGGGTCAATAATAGCTCTAAAGGAACGAGGTCGGCCAAATTGGTCCTGAATGATGACCTGCGCGGTGCCTAACAGAGCGAGAGGAGCTTCAATGTTACAAGAAAGAGCATGCGGTACCGATTGAGTAACGAGGTCAGGTCTAGCTGTTGAACGAGGGTGTCGCGGTGAAAATAGTCGTTGTTGTGCAGGAGAGTTGTTATGTAACAAAGTATGGTGTGCCTCGTTGCACTGCTTGCAGCGTTGGCTGGACTTACATTTAGCTCAGAAATGGGAGCCAAGACAATTGAAGCACCGTTGTAATTTCCTGATGGCATCCTGGCGTGCCACAGAAGTCAGTTCGAGAAAGGATTGACAGTCAATGATGCGATGTCCTTCTCCGCAATAATAACACATGCCTGCGTGTGTCGTAGAAACATGGGATTGATTCATGTGAAGCGGTGGTAATCGGTGACGGAATACTGACATCCTAGGAGTGTTCATAACAGGAGGTATATTTACGGGGCGCTGCCCGTTGAATGGCCGTGTAGGGCCTGACGCAGCACGTCTAGGCTCGTATACATATTGCGTAGCCTTAGGTGTAATAGAATTGTCGGGCGAAACCGAAGGCTGGACAATTGTACTATGTGCCGTGTTAAGGTTAGGTTCCAGTCGGTCAAAATTTAAATCACGGGCCCCTTGCGAATCAGACTCATTCACTGACGACACCAGTATGCGGGGTTGTTGAGCAGCTCTCGCGTTAGTAGAAGCGGCGGCAGGCGGTTGATCCAACAACTCTAGAGCCCTGGCCTGTTCCGTTATAAAATCATTCAACAGTTTGTACGTAGGCATACGATTTGTGCCTAGCCTCGTTTCAAAATTTAATCTAGTCTGGGGGTCCAAGTTATTAATGGACATCTGAAAAAGCAGGAAATCAGCCAAATCATCTAGCTGGATAACCTTCAACGCACACACAGCGTTTGAATGCGCGGTCAAGAAGCGGTTCAGTTCAGTTTGCGAAGCATTCTTAATTTGTTTAAAGTCTTGAATAATTTTAAAATAGTGGTCAGCCAAACGGCGTGGGTTAGCGTACCGATTGCGCAAAGCTCGATATGCAATGCTGTAATTTTGTTCAGATATTATCAAGCCTGTGACAATTGCTAAAGCGTCGCCTTTAAGTACAGATTTCAGATATTGGAATTTCTGTATATTACTAAGACTGTCGTTGCAATGGACCATTGAATCGTACATTGTTATAAAGTCCGTCCAGTCACTGTTGTTTCCTGAAAAAATAGGCAACGCAATACTAGGGAGGTTAGGTGAACCTACAGCTGATTTGACGGGCGAGGTTGATGTCACCTCTGCCTTGATAAGGTTAGGGTATTTTGCTAACATGGGCAAATACACGTCCTGAAATTGTCTTTTGATATTAAACGCACTTTCAGCTAAACTTGCCACCTGGGTGGCGAACGTTTGTTCTAATATCTCATAAGTATCCACGAAATTGGCCTGAATGCGTCTTATTTCTCGAGCGATGCCTTCCGGCATCTCTTTATCGTCAAGAAGGGTTTGTACTTGTTCCAAATCATTTAATATATTTTTTAATTTAGCGAGGTAATATTCAGTATTAATTGCCATCATAAATAATTTAATTAATTTCACAAATAAAACGCAACACAAATTAATTTCACAAATTTTTTAAATAGCGGTAAGTGGACTGTATAGTTTAATAAACGTAAAATATTTCCTCATCACAAAGCAAATCAAAATCAAGTGACGTATACCTATGACGTCACGTATGACTAACTTCCCGCGCGTGTAACTCGCACAAAGGAAATCAGAAATCAAAGGTTGCGCAACACTTGGTAAGATTGCATGAATCATATAAATCAAATGAATTTGAATTTAATCTATCCGGCTCGAAGAGGACCAAATGAAGCTACTGGCGCTTAGCTAAAATGAGAAGAAAGCGAGGTTCGAGAAAGATCCGAAATAATACAATAAAGATGTTCAGTAACAATAATAAGCTGCGGCAAAGTGCCTTACTTCAATCG
>JBAIZL010000001.1:390535393-390575393 GCA_036971475.1 Prosapia bicincta
TATTTATTTATAACATATTTTCATTTGGTTTGAAAAGTCTCAATCAAGGAGTCTTTATTTTGAAGTAAATTTCATTCGTTTAGAAAAAGCATTTGTTTTTAAAATATATATGCTATTGAGTTTGTTTTTACAAAGAGGGAATTTGAAATTCTAGTCACATAAAATTACAAATTTATGATGAGAACTGTAGTTGCAAATACAACGGTAGACTGTATATAAAGAGGATTTACGTTATATTACTATGTGAAGATTTCAATGCCTAAATTCACTGGTATAACATGGTCTTTATTTTATTTAACTATGTAAATTGCTACACAATAATTACACGGGGAGTGTTCGCGAAGGATATATATTGTCTTCGATCATTTTAAACATTTTAAAGAAGTATTTTATAGACACTAGTGGTAGAGGAAAGAAGGCGAGACTTAATGCTGAAGAGAAGAATGCCTATTCACGTAGTAAATCCCCTGATGGCAGTATGAATGAATTAATTGCTTTATTGTTAATATAAATAGAGTAATTAAAGAATGTAATATAGAACTAGACACACAAAAACTAAATTGATATATAACTTGTCTGGTAGCCACAGTAAAATCAAGATGAAACCAAGCAAATGAGATACAAATGAGTATAGGAAAACAGTATGAGTTTTTAGCCACTTGCAGTACATATTTACATCGAACAACTAAAGTATTTCTAAATACCAGATATCTAAAATTCTATGTGTTTCCTGTTCTATTACACAAAATGGGAGCATGGACAAGGAATAAAGCTGTAATGGAAAAGGTTGAGCAGCTGCTACTGACCTTGTCGCTAACAAAGCTCTTTGCTTGAGAAATATACGCATTAGTAGTAATGGAAGTTCCATAGGGCAATCTCACCAAGCTCAGGGAATATAAGATGCTTCAGCTGATCACACAAATCTAATCGATTGATTACACTCATGGATCGATAACGTTTTGGATTGTCATCTGGTTAAATATTCAGATGTGACGAAAGTAAAATCAACACACCATTATTGATAAAACCGTTCACAAAAAACGAGTGAAAACAATTTTCTTTTGGTCTCTGACATTTGAATTTTATCTTTACTGCATTGGAAAATTGAAATGATACCACATAAAAAGATATAAAGGTTTTACACAGGTTGTCCCAACGATCTTTAGGCTGTAACAGTTAGACGTACACTTTACAATCTTCGAACTACGATTTACTTTTTCTTCAATTGAAAGCTTCCGTCTACGTTATTTATTAAACAAGAATTTTCTTTCTATTAGTATTAGTAAAACCAAAATTTCAAAATATTTTAGGGAACAGTTATAAAACCAAGGTAACTAAATTTAAATGTAACTTTGTATTTTTACAGTTACAAGTAGATTATTGTTCATCCTTTCAGTGATGGAGGCATTATTGCGGGTAACTGTATTGCCAGTTGTGCGAAGAGATTACACAGTAATTATAAAGTGCTTTTAGGGACTTGTTGCCAGGATTATACGGCTTCAGTCTGGGTTTATAATTAATTACTGTTTTGTAGTGTTCGGGCTCTGTAGAGAATTCCAGGATAATAATATTATTACATAATCTTAGTGTTTTGTTGAAACAGAATTTTTCAATATTTCAGTTATTTCAAAATTTGTAATAATACTTTTCTAGTGTGGTTGAAGATAACATGAACGGCAATAAAACCTCCCTAATTTTAAAAGATAGTTAGAAAAAAAAATAAGGCAGATACAGAAAGCATACTTTTATTGGTGAACAATGAATAGTATACCATTTTACATTACTTCGTTTTAAAAAATTATATCCGCTAAATGACGTCCTACATTGTTGATACATTGACGAAGTCTTTCCCAGAGGTTCTTCATAGATTTTTGTGTCATTTCTCTTGGAACGTCTACCAGTTCCTGGGTGATTGCCTCTTTAAGTGGCCCCTGACGAAGTTCCCAACGAAGTGTTTTTACGCTTCCTGATAAGTGGGCCTTATCCGAAGAAATAAACAAAGCACCAGAGGGTAATGTTCTGAAGAATGTCCTCAAATAAAGCTCTGCGAGATTCAGAATCTTTTTCACTTAATTGCTGGATAACCATTATTTTGGGTGGGAGCATAGTATATCTATAGATAATTCGTCTTACACTCCAATCGGATAATCCCAGGGCAGCTGATTAAGTGCTGAACACATTGGGCATTGTTGGACGCATGACATTTTTCGGCGTTGTTGCAGTCCGAGGTCTACCAGTAGGGAGACTGAGACAGTTTGTCTAATGTTTGACACCCACAGTTGAATAGTTTTCCTATCAGGGACACGATCATGTCGGCCAAGTTAGAATAGAATACGAAACTGCTAAGTAGCAATCACATAACCATTCGTTAGTAATAAACTCCTCTGCAACAAACTCGCGATGCACACCAAGCCCATCAATGTTGCACACTGAAAATGGCACGAACACAGCTTTCCAACAATACCCACACCTCATCAATGCTACCACTACGACTCACACATCAGTTTCTATTGCACACGGGAAGTTTTATTGTTATATATATATATATATATATATATATATATATATATATATATATATATATATATATACTAAATTATATTCGCTTTTAATACCGTAATTTATGTAATATATTTTATTTAACTTTTGGAAGAGAAGTAACTGTTGAAGAACTTACGTCTGTTATATCTACATATTTAATCATATGTTATAAATACTTGATATTCAAACTTTTTTAACGATGGACTACTAAATTAAAATTAAAAAAATAAAATATGAACAGATTTCACAAATATTATAAATTCAAAGTATAGATTTAAAAATTGGTAAGTTTTTAATAACGAACCAAAATGATTCTCTTTCATTTATTATGGTAATTATTTGAATTTTGTTTCACATTTAATTAGGTAGGTAATTTCGTAATTTCTCTTTAGATACATCCAAGAAACATTAATAATGGCACAGTTAAATCATGGAATAAAGCTAAGCACTCCTAACTCTGATACTTTGAAACATTGGCTTTCAGTTAGTGTTAAATTGAAGGTCTCTTTTCCATGAACAAATAATAAAATATTTTTATCTTGTACTTAGAGCACAAAAATGACAAAAAGTCTCAGTTGTATAATACTGTAAATATTTGGAATTTGCCATTCCCCACAATAGTTTTTTTTAAAGTTTCATTACCATTTACCAATGTTTAAATTCGTGTTTTGATTACGTCATCCTAACTGATTTGTTTGCTACTTCCGAGGGTAATTTAATCTGTTTATAAATATATGTAGATATATGTGTGCATTGTTGCTGTGATAACGACCCCTCTGTCTCTGGGATTATTTATAATTAATTCAACCTTTCCTCTAATTACGGTACTCCTTCATTTCCCCCACATTTAACAATGTTTAAATTCGTTTTTTGATTACGTCATCCTAACTGATTTGTTTGCTACTTCCGAGGGCAATTTAATCTGTTTATAAATATATGTAGATATATGTATGCATTGTTGCTGTGATAACGACCCCTCTGTCTCTGGGATAATTTATAATTCAATCTTTCCTCTAATTACGGTACTCCTTCATTTCACCCCCACATTAACCAATTGCATACATATTTTAACATATTTTTCTAACTTTTTAATTTTCGTCCATTTCTCAAGTGATTCAGGCATATTTGCTTATTTACTTTTGCGTTAAAATGTCAAATGGGTTTTTTATCCTGAATACCACCTCCTCTCTCTTCGGGAATTGGTCAATCGATCTCCATTCATTCGATAGTTGAGCCACAGTCGGTTACTAACACAAAGTATCAGTGTCAGATAATCACGAAACTTTGGAGTTTTTATAATTTTTTTTTAAATACTTTATTTCGTTTCCAATCAATACTTATATAATTGAGTCATATTATGAGTCATATTAGGCACAATTTGTCTTCTTTTAGGATGATATATTACTATTATTAAACTGTTTACATAAAATATACAATTTCGTTCTTCCTTTTCTTACTATTAAGTATTAAATATGCAAAATGTAAAAATCCACAAAAGGTTTTTGTAAAATTACCAAACACATTTATTAGGAGTGTACTAACTCCCATTATTTCTCTAAGTTTTATATGGTTCAAAAATATATACCATATACATTTATTATTTAATGATTTATGTTTGCATTATCCGCTCCAATCATTAAATTTATAACAATAATTCAAAGATCGTTTGTTTTATAAGAATTAGCAGAGCATTTAAAAAAAAAAAGTTATTTTTCTACATTTTTTATTTTTTTCCTGCATCTGGAAAAAAAGACTGACAAAATTAAAACCTTTTTGTGTCAAATTTAATTTGATTTAATTAATTTTAATCCATGTTTATTTTAATTTACATTTCTCTTATTTATTTTAACCTGCATTTTAATGACAATTAACATCCATTTCAGACGAAACTATATAGAATCGTTTTTTGTTTTATGTTCTAAATAACATAACTGACATTTAGAAACATAATAAACTATATAAAACAAATTCAGATTTACATTCAGGTTTTAATAAAAGTAATGGAATACATTTTTAAAATATGTTTCTGTATATCCCATATATTTCAATATATCTATAGAAAGGCTAGTTAAGTATTAATATGACGTATATTAGTCATCCCTTGAGCTTGCAACAAATATAACGGCTTCTAAACAAATTAAGATACATAAAACTGTGATTTAGTTTTGTACATCTACAAAACAACAAGTAATTTATTGCTAAAAGACTATCGACCTAGGATGAATATTTTAAATAACTTTACCAGTTGTTTTTTCCAAAAGAGCTAATGAATAATATAATCAACGCATATCGATCAAACCAGTTCATACATTAAACTTTGATAGAACTTCTGCACCGTATTTATTAATCTGGAAGCATGCATAAGATATTCATGCAGTTTATTATACTTAATTTCGAGTATGAATGCCTTTCGTTATTCATATCTTTCCAAGTTATATTCTTCTCTTATATGCCTTCTAACATAATAGTCTCACTCGTTCTACGTCTTTGACGAATCTAACCATTCCATTATCAGTTTGTCAGTTCTGTGTACCCACTTTTATTTCTTAAGACTGCATCTATTAAAACGGCGTGTTACTATTTATTCCAATTGTACGAAATTTTCTCGTCAATGCTTCGTTACGGGTAGTTTGCTGTTTCATTTCAGAATATTATATAACCTATGTTTATGAAAATTATTGAATTCATCATATTATAAATATATTTATTACAAGATACCTCTGTTCTTTTAAAAGGGCTTTTATAAATATTACGACGAGATGAATGCTAAAATTTATAAACTTTTATACCTATTTCACTTTATTAAAGTATTTTAAAAAATTAAAACTATTACAGTTTGACAAGCTATGCTCACAAGATTTACAAAACGGTAAAATCTAGAACTCACAATTGCATTTACTTTTATTTTATAGTGATATTAGGTTCCTAAAATTACTTTTATATTGCTCTCGACTTGAGAAGTAATATAACAAACAAAGTTCGGTTCTACTCAATAGCTTACTCCTGAAAGAATACGTAACCAATTATAGTGAGAATTTTACAAATTTTATAACATTCATAACTAGAGGAATAGAGAAATCTTTAAAACATAAACATCAGCACAAACAGTTTTATTAGAGAGAATTTTTGTATATTATTATTAATCGTTACTGAGAAAGAAAAACCCCTTTTTATACTATATCAAGAGCTAAATGGTACGATATACTACAATAAAAATATTAACAAAAACTCAAATATGACAAATATTATAAAAACTAAATAAGAGAAATGTTTTAAACAATTCTGTTATACAATATCAATAGCATGTTGATACGATATATTACAATAAAAATATTGATAAATATCACAAGAATAATAAAACAACAATCACAAGTTAACTAAGATCAAACCCTTATGTACATATAGATGACCATGTTATCGTCATCAGAGTGTCCTTGCTTTAAAAATACTACTTTTATAAAATGTAAAAAGTATTACTTTTACAATTATAATCCACTTTTTTTCAGTATTATTCATTACCTAAAAAGTTAAAACCATAAATAAACTAATGTTCTGTAACTAAAACATTTTATAAAATTATGACCTTATGTTATCATGATATGGTTGTCACATCTAAAGAAACACTAAATTATAGTTTTACAGTTTTGTCACAAAACAACCTTCCCCAAATACGATTTCTAATTAAATGTTTTAATTAATTTGCATAAATTTTCAGTTCAAAAAGTGTTCAAAAATAATTGGCTTGTGAGATGGATGTAAACGTAAACGAAATAAATTTAAAAATTATCTGATCTTAATCCCTTTTATTCAACAATGTTAATATGCAATGAATACATTAACACAATATTGAAAAACCCAATGCCACATTAATAATAAAAAATAACAAGTACTAAAAGTTAACAAAGATTTACCTGTAACCTTTATATACGTTTCGACGACAATGTCATCATCATCAAAGGGTCCTTGTTTTAAAAATATTAATTTTATACAATTTATAAAAGTATTACTTTTAACATTACAATCCACTTTCCTTCTGTATTATTCATTACCTAAAAAGTTAAAACCATAAATAATGTTCTGTAACTAAACATTATCTACAATTATGAGACTAAGTTATCATGATAGGATGTCACGTCTTAAGCAACACGAGGTTAAAATATCACACAATTTTGTTACAAAACAACTTTCCCCTAATGCGTTTGAATACGATTTGCCAATTAATGTTTTAATAAAATGTCATAAATATTACGCTAAAAAACTAGTTTAATATATTTGACTTGTAAGATAATTGTAAACGTAAACCAAATAATTAAAAAAATATCTGATCCTAATCCCTTTTGTTCAACAATGTTAATATGCAATGAATACATTACGGACATGTAATTTTCTCGCTTACTCTATCAAGCTTGACAAAGTGTTTACGTACTTCTTTTTAAAATGGTGTACACAAACGCAAGTACTAGGACTCACATTAAGTGGAATAATAGCTGTCAGGTGCTGAGCAATTATTAAAGGTGAATAATGCATTTGGGTTTAATGTGAATTTCCCGTGAATGTCTAAAGCCTAACTCGACTCCGGAAAGTTTCCTATTCATACATGAGTCGTATTGTCGGATCGTTAATTGTACAAGGGAGTGGAAGTTAAATAGAGAATAACTAAAATGAGATAAAATTACTTTTAAATATAAAGCAGAAGTTATATTAGGAGATTGATTTCTCCCATTCTTCAATTTATTCATTTTTAATTTATATTCATCCACTATAATGGTTGTATAAAGGATATTTATTTGTGTTTTGTTATTACTCATCTCTAAATAAACGTGTCTGGAATTGTTCATCAAAATAACTGGTTTTGTAACAATAACTGTGTGTTTCAATGCACACATTTTTTTTAAAGATATGATTTCTCTAATGTATCACAAAGCTAGACAAATGTTTTGTAAATTTATAGTTACATATGTGGAGAAGTAACCAGGTCCTTGCTTTAGCAGACACATAATCATACATAATAAAAGAGGCTACAGCGGAGATGTTTCATGACGTATCCTAAAGTGGAATTTGTAGCCGTCGGGTAAGGCTATGACACAGCTTTTAATTCAACTCTTAAAAAGTAAATTGTTCCCCAAACAACCACTATACTTATTCTAAATATCCACTTTAAAATGATATGAACAAACACTTATTAAAAAAAAACCTTCTTTTATACATCTATGATTTATTGTTTATAATTTTTTATTTATTATAAGATTTTTAGGTCTTCAATCCCTGCAATTTATTTATATCTTATGTTAGGTTTATTACGTGTCATAGTTTATATAGCGTTCAATAGTTCCAACAACGGCAGTTCTTTTGTATGTTTTAATTTGTCAAAAGAGATGTATAATTTCCGGCGTGAAGTTCTGCACGCAACCATCCCTGACTCAGGCGGTTCTAGGCCATGAAATGCATGTCTGGAAATAGCAGTATTGAATGTTTGATATAAATTTGTTAACACTAAAAAATTACCCACCTAAAAACTCCTAATAAATAGTGTTTAATCCGATTCAACTCAACCCGTCATTTACTCCAAATTAGCAACAGGCCATGGCTAGTCATGCTCTTAGTAGTGCGTCTTTTTCATGGCACCTATCCTGTCCTATCCTCGCCCCGGAGGGGAAAGTCTCGAGCAAAGTTACAAGCTGACACTATACATCATATTTGATCGTCTATCCATATACCATTAGTTCCTTTTAAACCTATTTATACAAATAGATACATAGGATATGCATGTGTCTGTATATGTATTATATTAGCTGATACGTAGCAAAATACACCAAGAACTTAACATAGTTCGTATGTCTCGGTTCCTTACGTAACCATTCACTTCCTCCTCAACAATTACCCCGTGAGTGATTGCTTCCGTGATAATTCCTTGCACAGTCACCATTATTGAGATTTGCAGATATTCATCGAGAGATCATTTACATCTCTAAATCATTTACAAGAAATTTATCAGAGTTTACAGTCTTATTGCTGCTTTTTATTGTTATTTTGCTATTATTGTATCTTTGTTTTTGTTCTTTTACAGTAAACTAGTTTCATTATTTTGCATGCTTATTACCATTTGCATTGTTTCTATGTAAACTATTACAATAAAATTTAAAAATTGTGTAAGTATTTTTATAAATTAAATTATTGCATACTCACATGAAAACAGCCCTCACTAGATCATGCTGTATCATGTTATCTGCTATACACACCACTGAAGTGTTCGGTAGAGCGGTTCCATTCCCTGGGGTCTTGCAGAGAGGGTTGTTAACGCAAATGTGGCCTTAATTCTGATATTTCAATAACTTCTGAGTTCTTTTGCTGAAACTTTGTACTAGGCCTTCTGTAACGACCGAATTATACCACTGAAGCCGTACATTTATTTACCCCGTTCGTTTAGTATTTCATTTGAATGCATTATTTCATTATTCAAAAACGAAATATAAATGTTTAAATTAATAATTTTTAAAATGAGATAGATTTAGTGGTTTAGGCAATAAATCAGACTATTTTTTTGTTACTAATTTCTATCACTCACAAAAACTAAACAGCTTTATTTCTTAGGAATTAAATAATAAGGCATCTGAGTGTATCAGTGCACTGAGTGCATATCAGTGGATTGTGACTACTACCATAACATGTGTACATAAAAGGATAAATGTGTGTACATATATATATATATATATATATATATATATATATATATATATATATATATAGAGAGAGAGAGAGAGAGAGAGAGAGAGAGATGTTTTTTTATATAAAATTGTAATCTATATATATATATATATATATATATATATAAATATATATATATATATATATATATATATATATATATATATACAAACAGGTACAGGTATATACATTGATTTTAATACTTGTTTTTAATTGAAACACATGTACCTTATAGTGAAAGTGAAATAATAGGAGTTATAATCTTGTAAAATATTTTATCATTATTAATTGTTTTAAAATGAAAACTTGTTTGGAGTGTTTGGTGAATTTAGAAAAAACTATCTTTTAGCATACTCTTTTATGTGTGAGATTAATCTATAGGCTTACACAGATAGGTTATACGCTTTTCATTTAGCGGTTAGGCCTACGTACGATTCCATGCAACAGCTGTTTTTGATAAATTAAAGATTATGTTACTTTCTGAATTATAGATTAGATTCTAAGTGTTAATCAGTTACTGAAAATGATAATTTAAAATCTATAAATTATATGACAATTACTTTAATAAAATATATTTGTTTACGTGTGAATCGATTTACTTGGTAAATAACCAGTAATTACTGTGATCATGAGTTACTCATAAACCTCAACTCTTAAAATATAACAATAGCATATTATAATATATTTTATTACGATTAACTAAAAGTGCATTTGTTGTATATTGATACTTTTTCAGAGTCAAGTTCAGTTGAATCCGTAATTTTAAATTGTTTAATCAATAAATTGTGACACAGTATGTAAACATATTAACTAGATATCAAGTTTCCACTCCGGTCGACTAGTTCCACACATTCCATATTTATTAACTAACCCCTACAATTGAAAAAGTGTGTTTTTTACAATATTCAGTGTATTAAGAATACATTTCTTAGTACATTTTTTTCAATACAATATTTCTAATAATTAACCCTTAACCATTTAAGTACTACAAATGGCGATTTAAGAAATTATACTCTATCTCTCTGTTTATTTGCGAGCGTGTATGTTATATTGTATATTACAGGAACCTTACTTAAAATTCTTGCAAAATATCCATACGTTGGTAAAAAAATATTTTTAAATAATACATACGTATGCAGCCACTCTGATGAAAACGTAATGGATCATGTACTTAAATATAAGGAAGAAGAATATGAAACCGACTAAACGTTTGATGAGTTAGTCATGCCTAGATATCCTTTTTGAAAAATTTAAACGGTGGTAGATTGACTTAAGGATTATTTCTGTGGTATTACCAATAGGGTTCTGTGGCTTTATCACTTTCTGGCAAACCTTATTTTATAAAGCGGGATAATAAATTGATTCTGTTCAGTAACCAAATTACTCGCACAATTTTCGGACAGAGTTGCACATTTTTTTGACGCAATTTTAGAACATTGGTCCGAAATGTTTCAACAAATAGACACTCTTGTGATTGTTCCCAGGGAATTTTTCTGTTCGTGTAGGATTGTAAAAACGATTGGAAATTTAGCCGAGCCTGATGAACAACTGAATTTTTCAATCCATTAATATTATCAGAGTTTACTTCATAATGGGAAGGTTTAATTAAATTAAGTTTTATTAATGACTGTAATATCTAATATCATTTATTTTAAATCATCCATCAAATATTTAAAAAAAATAAAATGTTTATTTTCTTCCAACGTACATAAAGTAAAGTATAAAACAGTATTTATTGCACGAAACCTTATAACCTACTGCCAAAGCTTGTTGTGGATGAAGATAAATAACTCCAACATTCAGGACACGTCATTTATCTAGCAAGGTGAATATTATTATTCCAGAATGGGATTAGCATTTCAGAATTTAAATTTAAAGTTTTTGCAGTTAATCTAAAATAGGTAAAATTGTTCTGACATATAATACACTAAATGATTAACATATACAAAAAACATAAATAATTTAGTGATTAGATATATAGAAAGATTAGCAGGATGAAAGAAGACATCATACTGTAGAATTGCTTTAATACTGTACATTCAATTAATACACATGTTGCATTTATTTGTGAAAGAATGATTTAGATTGTTTTAATTTACAAAAATTTGGTGATATAAAAGAAAAATTATGGCAACGTGGATATATATTTTATTCAGTTCTTGCAAGGTTGTACTTGATTTTTTCCTACTAGATCTTTGCTTTTCATGTAAAAATATTATCTAATAAATCTTTATCTAAATTTTAATTTCAACTGCTACCAGAGTTTAAAATTGTTTATCAAACATTGCAACGGACCACGGCCAGCGCCTACTCACGGCACCGTCAACCCATCCGTCGTTGACCAGCACGCGCGCGCAAACCCGCCCACCAACGCCCGTTGCAGAGCAAGAATTTTGAAACGAGCCGCTCGCAGCAAAAACCACGAACGCTGTGCAATGCTCGCCAAAATCTGCCAGAGAACAAATCACTGGACTTAAAAAAGAAAAAACCTAACTTGCTGCGGATTCTACCCTTAACGGGTAAGTCGTCCCGGGGGATGGGTTCTTTTGAAAGACATCTAAACGGCGAAATGACCATATCAGCTGTAGGAGAGTGTAAGAAACTTGTTTAAAATAATACTCAGTTTGTTTGCAAGTTAGTAAAAAAAATCTTTATTTTTTTAATTTTTTTTTAAAATTTAAAATTTAATATTACAATGCACAGTCTGCAATTTATTTGACAAAAAAAAAAATATCCTTTGTGTTGGTTCTTAACACAGTTAAGAAACCAACTCTGCTTATTTTGGTTGACATTTAAATTTAAATTCAGAATTTACGATTTTAATTTTCTTTCAATCAGAGTATGCCAAAGCGTAAAACTTCGCTCTACTTGACGGTCAATCTTACTTGTCGGAAATATAACCCTTTACAACTTGTCATAATTTTATTTCATTATCCCAGGTTCTCAACCTTGCGATTTTAAACATCAATATATGGTTTTGTTTACTTAACTTTTTACTGAAAATTTTAATTGTTACAAATTACAAATATTCGTTGATTCAAGCAAAGCCTTACTTTTCAACACACTCCGAAAGATCCCTACTTTTCACATTTTGTTCAATTTATTTAAACTTTCTAAACACACTACTTTATTTATGGCCATATTTTACATAGCCATTTAAATGATATAATTTTTTCTATATATTTATCAATTTAAAATGAGCAATTTAAAATTCAAATTCTATTTACTTTAGCAGGTAAAATTTCAATCAATTTTACCAAACAACCTAAAAGCAATTTCATAAAACATATCAAATTATATAAAAACCAATTATGAAGTACATACTGAAACAAAAATTACATATAAAACATATAGCCATATCTCCTACAAGATTATCAAAATATTTACTGAACATCAAATCATAATTTATAAAAATTGTTAAAACATCTGCTGAATAAATTCAAACACCTTCCCATATTGAAATTATAATATTTAAATACATATTTTAATAAAAATGTTTACTGAAACATATTTAAAACCTTTTTCAAACATATCTTCCCTCATTTACAAAATCTACAAATTTATTTATATTCATTTAACCCTTTGATTAGAAAATATTTAACCCTTTGATTACTCTTTGATTAACCCTTTCGGCCTGAAAATTCACATAATGAAATTTATTTATATTTATTAAAACCTAGTTACACCCTTTTGAACTGATCCTTGATCATTTACAAAGAAATTTACAAATTTTAAGATTTATTTAACCCTTTTTATATAAAATAAAAAACCCTTTAGTTATCATTTGGTTAACCCTTTCTTCATTAAAATTTTAAATACTGAAGTTTTTGTTTACAACTTATTTAATCATAGTTAAAACCTTTTAATGTAAAATCTGTAACCCTTTGGTTATTATTTGAATTAACCCTTTCTTCATGACAATTATGCATACTGAAGTTTAATTAAAATTTATTTAAAATTTATCAATGCAATTTCTGAAGGAAATTGCTATTTAATAAATTTTTAGTAACCTTTGCTAAATGGCTACAAGCCCATTTGCCTTTATTATAGAACTTACATTTTTTAACCCAATTTGCAAAGATTTCAATTTTCTTTCTAAGTTACCCTACCACCAAGATATTATTTTAAATACACATAAATCATGAAATAAACAATATATATATACTTATAATTCAAAAAAGAAAACTTATATTAACATATTAATTTGGTTAGCTAGACCCACTTACAAATTTAAAATCTCTTGTTTAACTTAACCCTTTTATTGTACCTTTTAAAAATTTGAAATCTACCCATATTAAAATCATTTCCCTTTATTCTTACTCAAACCTTGGTTTGATTCAATTTATTTTATACACATATATAATTTCACCCTTTTCTAAATAAAATCAAAAGTTTACATTAAAAAGCTTCAATTTGTTAGAACCCTTGTTTATTTTAAATGAAAACAATTTATGTCAATTTGTTTCATATGGAAAAACGTCGTAATGACACCTTCTAAATAACATACCAATTTAGTTTAATTTAATTATATGAAATAACACTCCTGTTTATAGGAGTACCTGAAACTAAAGCATAGCCTTCCAATCAGCTGTTGTAAACAATGGCCTTTGTCCGCCATCTTGGATATTTACTTTTAGCAAATTATATTTAACTTTATTTCAACACATCGTTTATTTAAATTCTTTACACCTTCATAAGATTTTAAACTCTTTAATTAATTTAAATCCCTTTATTTGATTTGTTTATTTAAATCCCTTTCCCTTTACATAAGTTCTAATCTAAAATTTCTATTTCCCTTACATTCATAAAATACAACATAATTTCTGCATTTATGGCATCGCCATCTTGAAACCCCCCACTCTTTAAAACAAAGCCACCAGCATTTACTTGTAAAATTTAAAGTTTACTGTTAATGATTTGAAAATTTATTTAAATTTATAACATTTTCCCAATTTAGAAAAAATTCTTCAAATTAAAATTTTAATTTGCAAAGGGAAAACAATTTAGATCTGACCTGATTCCACACAAAGCATGGCTTGCCTTTCTTCTCCCTCTCTTCTCCGTCTCTCCCTTTGTTCTCCAACGGGGTGGGGAAAATCCGGCTTGGCTGATGCTTTGCTTCCACGTAAGAATACTTGGATGACTTCCCACGCGTTGCCGCCATCTTTGAAATCCTCCATCCCTTTGTGTGTCTGCTAGGCCTCAAGTAGATCAGCTCGCTTCACCCTTTGGTTGAAATCCTTCCATCTTCTTTCTTCGATGCCATTCGCACAACTTTTAAATTTTAACGGTTACCAGTAAAATTTTAGCTTTAAGCCCTTCTTTTAACACAGTTCTTGGGCATTTCTTAACACAGAAAAGAAATAGAAAAATCTTTTTAAAAACGTTTATCAATTTAGTTAGATTTTGTTTAACTTTGTTAGAAATTTAGCCTCACACTTTTAAAACTGTTTGCTAGGTTACACTGTTCACATCGCCTTGTCTTTCTAGTAAGGCTGTAACACACACATTTAACGACGCTCGCACATAATTTTATGGAAATTTATGGGAACCTCTTTCGCAGCGATCTAGAAATGCGAAAGGGCCCCATACGAAACTACAGCGTCACGACATCTCAACGAAACAAACTTTCCCTAGCCACTCATAGTTTTTGAACTATTGACGGTAACAAACTATTGTTCATTGTTTTACCGGAGCTACGCCCGACACCGACCTTACCCTTCGAGAGTCCTGGTTTAGCTGGGGCTTCAAAAGACGCTTGGCCTGCACAACCCGGGAAAACACCCCCACCTGCAGTCCGTTCCCACGAGTTGACAACCAATAAGGATCTTAAATCGATGTCGCCTGATCGGCGCGCGCACTTCTTTTGTATAAGTGCGTAACGGCTCGCAAAATTGATAGACCGATCGATTTAATCCATTTTTTCGATCAAGCCGTATAACTCTTTAAGGGTGCTTCTGATGGAATTTTATTATTCTTTAATTTTGATTTTTCTCGTCTTGCTTTATCTCTGGACATGTCGATGGTAACTCTAGGCCAATTTTGACCATCTTCCCCTTGCAAACGGCCTTAAATTTAAGTTTCAAACCCTTCCCACGGTGGCTTGGTTTGTTTTACTTACAAGAACTTTAGACTCTTTATGTTTTACATGTTATCTTTTTGCGGCATGTATTCCAAGAGAATATTGCCCGCCGCAACATGTGCACATGAATAGTAAAACGATAAGTATTTTTCGTAGTTATTAAGTTTGTTTTGTATAATAAATCAATAATAATGCCATTCTTTTTCCTTTAAAGTAAAATGTATTATATATATATATATATATATATATATATATATATATATATATATATTTATATATATATACACACATATATATATATATATATATATATATATATATATGTATGTATATATATATATATATATATATATATATATATATATATATATGTATGTATATATATATATATATATATATATATATATATATTACGTACGTCTAAAAAACTTATATAGATTCTACAGTGCAGTCTATATAAATAGACCTTTTATAACTAGTGTAAGGTCGTAAATTATGCTAAAGGAAAGATATAATTAAATAATAATTATTATTACATATACTATTGTTATTATTACTGAAATCATTATTACACTATATTTTAAATTGTTAAAATAGAATAATGAAGCCTGAAAAGTGCACACACACACACACACACACACACACACACACACACATATATATATATATATATATTTATATATATATATATATATATTTACGATTATTGTATGGTTATTTTTATTCGCTAGAGTTAAGTTTAAAATAAATTATACAGTTAGTCCTAGTGAATCACCTACCCAGGGAAAATATACATTTTACACTTGGAAAGAGCTGATGGTATAGATTCTTTATGAAAATAAAACTATTTATAATGAGGTAATTTGTTTTTTGTAGTCTAGGAGTTTAATAAGACGGACTTATTTATAAGATTAAAAATATGAGTATCATTTATTTGAGTATGTGCCTTTAAGTTTAGAAAATAGTTATAACACAAAAATAACATCATGCAATTATTTTATTTCAATGACTGCTTTCAATTAAATGTTTACAAGAATTAGATTAATTTTATTTGAGAATATTAGGACTCCTAATCGAGCTACATTACACATGAAAGTCTGTAATTAAATATTAGAAGATCTATATATTTGCAGAACGAGGAGCGTATTCATACTGAGATGTTTACTAAGATCCGAGTCTTCTTCTATTATTCGTTTCTATATAAGTGGTATGTCGTTTGAGCATTTTCTTACACCAAGATATAATATTAATAACTTTAGCGAGCTCCTCCCTTGAGATCTTGTTATAATATCCTTCTTCCAGAGGGATGAGTAAAGCCGGGCGGTTTATTTCCCTAGGTCTTGAGATGTGGGGATTTTACAAGGTGATAGCCATAATTCTAAAATTTCAATTTTCTTTCATGATTACATTATTAAAAACGTTGGCGTTATGCTGTAGGGAACTTTCTTCATGTTGGCAAGTAATGTTGAAGTCACTGTATTAAAAACAACAGCAATGCTTCTTGGGATTGTGAGGGATGATAACAACCCCTCCTCCATTTCCTTCAGGGATTAAATGAAAATACTGGTTTTGCTCGGAATATTGAATATCGTCTTTTGATGTTGATTCAAAAATTAGGTTACATATATATGTTTTTACCGTGATAGAGACATAGTGGAAATAAGGTTTCTTCCCCGAGTATTAATTTCGTATGTAGTTTATTGTAAATCTGCTGCCATAGTTATACCAATTCGCGTATGTTTCCAAGTTAAATATTGTAATCTTTTCTATTATATCGTTATAATTCCTTACACGACATTGATAATATTCTAAAAATGTATAACCATTGAATTTTATTGTTTTATCTAAATGAAATGTCGATATTTAATGCTTGTTCATCTTTATATGTGACTCTTAGAGGACTCGCGCGGGGTAATTATTCTCCCAGTGAGTTTACAACAAAGATTATACAACAGTTGCAAATCCTGAAATACTTCTACCCCCTACATACCTTCTAATTAACTCACCCTGTATCTATTTCTGTCCCTTCATCAGGCAGTTTTTATTAACTTATAACGGTTTGAAGTTAATGTTTGCAACAACTGGGAACGTTTTTACCCCGGCGAGTCCTCACGTTACAATACTGCTCCCTCTAAGTGAAGTCTATTTCTATTTGTATTTAGTGAGGTTTTTGTAAGTGAAGTCTATTCTATTTGCACTTTGCGAGGTTTTTATAAGTGAATTATATTCCTATTTGTATTTTGTGGGGTATTTATAAGTGTAGTCTATTTCTATTTTTATTTTGCGAGGTTTTTATAAGTGAAGTCTATTCTATTTGCACTTTGCGAGGTTTTTATAAGTGAAGTATATTCCTATTTGTATTTTGTGGGGTATTTATAAGGGAAGTCTATTTCTATTTTTATTTTGCGAGGTTTTTATAAGTGAAGTCTATTCTATTTGCACTTTGCGAGGTTTTTATAAGTGAAGTATATTTCTATTTGTATTTTGTGGGGTTTTTATAAGTGAAGTCTATTTCTATTTTTATTTTGCGAGGTTTTTATAAGTGAAGTATATTCTATTTGCACTTTGCGAGGTTTTTATAAGTGAATTATATTCCTATTTGTATTTTGTGGGGTATTTATAAGTGAAGTCTATTTCTATTTTTATTTTGCGAGGCTTTTATAAGTGAAGTCTATTCTATTTGCACTTTGCGAGGTTTTTATAAGTGAAGTATATTCCTATTTGTATTTTGTGGGGTATTTATAAGGGAAGTCTATTTCTATTTTTATTTTGCGAGGTTTTTATAAGTGAAGTCTATTCTATTTGCACTTTGCGAGGTTTTTATAAGTGAAGTATATTCCTATTTGTATTTTGTGGGGTATTTATAAGTGAAGTCTATTTCTATTTTTATTTTGCGAGGTTTTTATAAGTGAAGTATATTCTATTTGCACTTTGCGAGGTTTTTATAAGTGAAGTATATTCCTATTTGTATTTTGTGGGGTATTTATAAGGGAAGTCTATTTCTATTTTTATTTTGCGAGGTTTTTATAAGTGAAGTCTATTCTATTGGTATTTTGCGAGGTTTTTATGGGTGAATTTTTGTTAAATAGATTTTATAAGTTTATTTTATTATAAATAATATTCGAGCTGGCTTGTGAGTGAAAGTTATAATTAAAGAATAAAAATATGGTACAACTCACAAATATACAATTTTTTATTTCAATCGCGTTTCAACGACTAATTTGTCGTCATCCTCAGTGAAAATACACAAATGAAATTAACTACAATATATATATATATATATATATATATATATATATATATATATATATATATATATATATATATATATATTAAACATAACCAATAAAGTTTAAGCAAAAGTTGATTTTCACTTTTGTTTTTACTTTTGCTAAAACTTTATTGGTTATGTTTAATATATATATATTTTTTAGTTAATTTCATTTGTGTATTTTCACTGAGGATGACAACAAATTAGTCGTTGAAACGCGTTTGAAATAAAAAATTGTATATTTGTGAGTTGTACCATATTTTTATTCTTTAATTATTATTGTATTATGTTTAGTATTTTGTGAGGATTTTATAACTGAAGTTCGTTTTAATTTTTTTAATTTATAAATTTAACAATCTATTTTAAATTATCTACCGTCACTTAGAACTGAACTTTGATGATTTATACTTCTGACGAAGATGATTTACTATATAGTGAACGCGTTATTTGTTAATATGGCAAATCTAACATTGACAACAAAGGTGGAGTGATTGTGATACTTAAAAATGGTATCGCAAACCGGCCCATCTAAATGTAAGAATGCCTTCCTGTAATTTTATAACTCATTTACCAGGCGTAAAGGGAGAAATAAAAAATTCAAATACACCCCTGAAAGCATGGAATCAATTGTTTTATAATGACTTGATCCATTATATAATGTCTTACACAAATAAATATATACAGACAGAAAATGGTAATTCTTCAAGAGATAGAGACGCGAATGAAACTTCTTTTGAAGAAATTAAAGCTTTGTTTTTGGTTTTGTATATTTGTGGAGCAATGATATCTTCGTAAAACGCTCCATTAAAAAAGATCATGAGGAAGCCAGCAGGGGGAAACAGTGGGCATCACGTAGCAGTCGCGGTCCTTTGGTGCCCACAAGCGATAGAGCAACTGCCGTGGCTGACTTTCGACTTCTGACAGGACACGACTATCTCCAGGCCCACCTCTACCGTTTTGGCCTAGCGGAGTCCGATACGTGTCCTCTCTGTCTCAATGGTATCATGAATGGGGACCACATTTCAACCTGTCCTGAACTGGACGACCAGCTGTCCAGAACCGGTCGTTACTAGGAGGCTCGACGCCGAATGGTTCAACAGCCAAGGGCGGGCATTGGATAAAGTAAAGTAAAGTAAGTATATATTCGTAAAAAAATTGTAAAGGTATATGAACAACAGTCAGAACTGTTTTGCATTTAGTAACCTGTACAATGTCAAGACACAGATTCTATTTTCCTTGCAAGTATTACGTTTAGATGTATATTTTTGTTTTTAAACTATTCTTGCTATTGAAATATTTTGTTTTCATGTATATTGTAGTAAAAAAGTTTATTTACAATATAGCCTAATATTTAGCAATATTACAAACAAATATTTTAATTACAGGTGTGATTTGTTCCTTAAGAACGTAGAGACAAAACGACAAATAGTCTTTGTTGGTGTTGGGTTGAATACAACTAACATCATTTTCTGGTCATTCTGCGAAGGGGAATCGTCCGAACATATCGGAACTGCTTCAGTATTTACTGGGTTGCTTGTATATACGAAGACTTATCTAGGACAATAAAAAAAATTTGATCTATACACAAACACCTAATCCGATACATCTGGAAAGTAACATTTCATACCCTACTGCTCTCCCATTAGAACAAACCTTACACTACAAACTAATTAGGACTAATGATTTATTTTTTCAACAAAGTAAATAAAAGTAGTGACGTAATTCAAATAAGAAAATCTGTGCTTAGTTATTAACGTTAACAACTGTAGGTGTAAGGATGTGGTAAGGAACTAATATAGTGTAATAAAACACGCATGTGCTATTTTACCAAGATATCCAAGACATTGACATAGTATTGGAATACAAAGATACACGTTTCGAATACGACTCGGGTAAAACGATTTTCAGAAATGACGTCTATTGTTAATAGGGTTAAGAAACTGTTAGAAACGAATTTGGGAAGAGTTACGAGAGAGTAAATAAATGCCCGAGGCTAGAGGCAGGTGGTATGATATCACGTAATGGAAGTGGAAGATGCTGGGTTTCAAAATTAAATTTCGACTCAATTAAGTCATCACGGCCAACCTCTTTCGTTACCGAGATTAGACACAAATTGTTATTTAAATAATAGTGTAGCCTACGCGTATGGTCCCCACACATTATTATTTATCAGAGCTTTGATTTTACTATAATCAGTAGCAATATTACTATTGAATAGTAATAAGAGAGAATCTTATAACTGTAAATGCTTGATTTGTTTGATATTCGTTTACTCTAGTTTTTACCTAATCCCATTATGCGAATATAATTCTATGTTTTACTTCAAAATTGAGTTATTTAAGGTGTTATAACATTCAAATGTTATCAACAATCATAAAAAAATACATTTATTTCTATCATTTATACAATTATGCATTTACAATATATTGATATCAAATTGCTTATTTATTCAATATTTTTGTTCTATTAAAAATTAGCCTCAAATTATTGATCAATTGATCGAAAGTATTTTTTTTTCAGATTCACCATTGAAAAGAAGAAATTTATTTTATTTTTGTAATTCAATTAATTCTCTCGAAGGAAGCTATTAATTTAACCGTTATGTTAATTGTTGAGTTGATAATGGCAACAAAATAAATTTTAGAAGTTGGTTTGAAGGCTAGGTTATTGGTCTACTAATGTCCCACCTGAATAACCAACCTTTATAAATGTTTAATAACGATGCATCATTCAAACTATAGAGTTTTACTTCATAGGAAATCAAGTAAATGTGTGACAAACAAAATGCCTTTGTAATAATGTTACGATTACGCTGCTATTATATTTTAATTTGAACATGAAATAATGTATTAAATTATATGTCTCATTTTGGGATATGTAAAGCTTCATTTACTGGACTTGAAAACTAATAAATATTGGATATTGAATGAATATTAACTGAAGTTCTGAATAATGCATTACCATTCAAAAAGCAGCTATATTTTAATATGTGAGAAAATAACTTAATTGTTTGTTGTTTTTTGTATTTGATTGATGGTCAACACTTAATAGGCTACATCAAAGTTTAAATTATTATTTATCTATTTTACCATGATTATCCTAGTTTCCTCTATTTTCCGTAATACTGGTTATTCCACTACTTTTCAAATCACTTTTAGGATTTAATGATTTGGTTCACAACAAATGATGTGTTTCCGAAACTAATAAGAAATTTGATTTACTGCCGCCTGAATGATGTGTCACTAGAGCTTCTGCTACGATTACCTGTGCTTGTCTTGAATATATTTGTGACGTGTAAAAACGACCAAATTTGACTGGAATTTAAATTGCCAGGAGATAGCTGTCAATATTTTAAACCCTCCAAATGCTGCATGTTCTTTAGAGTAACATCTTTAACTCCCTAGAAATGTTATAAGCGCCATTAGAAATGGAGCTGCCATTAGTTTGGTTCTTATTGCTTGTAAACCTGTCAATGCATGTCAACTAGACATATACAAGATACACGTTTCTAAATTCTTACTTGATCACTGTCAGTCAGCTAAACATTCCTTGATATTTAATTATAATTGGTTCTATAACAAATATAACACTCTTGGTCACTTAATTTTAGTATTATATTTATTCATACTGGTAGTTATTATCATGTTTTTAATAGTATAACTATGCACACTATTAATTATTATGCTTCATTAATTATTCTCTTTTTCAAAATATAATATTTGAAAATTGTAATTATATAATTGAAAAAATTTTAACTTTAAGGGTTTCAAAATTATATGTTTATAAAACTTTTGTGTCTGACACTTATGTATTGATTAAGGATATATGTTCAATTACCTTGAAATGAGACGCACTCTACCCCAAGTTTGGGTACAGTTGTGTTCTTAAAGAAGATAGTATTTTTCTATACAATCACAAGCAAAAAAAAATTCGAAAGCATAATTAAATTTATAAAACAGTATGACACATAAAATTATAAAAAATAAATATTTTCAGACATAATTTCATAGATATATTTAAGTAACGTTGATTAAATTAAAGATTTTCTTCATCAATTTACAATAACAGTTACTTAATGTTTTTGCAAAGATTTTGAAATGACCGTCATTATTAAGTTTAACCATTATATTTTCCTAATTCCGCTTATCTATCATCTATATAAATACATGTAAACATTTATATTTCTATATATAGAAATATTATAAACATATATATATATATATATATATATATATATATATATATATTAAATTGTAGAGTTATTTTCAAATGTCTCAATTCAATATCTCAACGTACATAAATGAATATTTTTCTAGAAAACAATAAAATATTTTGTACCTCATGTGTGTGTGTGTGTGTGTGTGTGTGTGTGTGTGTGTGTGTGTGTGTATGTGTATGTGTGTGTGTGTGTGTGTGTGTGTGTGTGTGTGTGTGTGTGTGTGTGTGTTTGTGTTTGTGTGTGTGTGTGTGTGTGTATGAGTTTGTGTATGTGTGTGTGTGCGCGCGCGCGCGTGTGTGTGTGTGTTTTGGGTTTGTTGTGAATATATCTCTATGTATGCCTCTATTTTCTATCTTTTTCTTGTTATTTGTGTGTTTACGTGTCAAATATTCATGTAAATATAATTTCAGTAGTAATATTTGTATGAAAGCTATTGTAACGACTTTAAAATTATCTGGTGTTTATAAAATTTCTTTAGGATGAAGAAAACAAAACTATGTTTATTTTAAAATTTTCAAGTTTAAATTAATAATCAAGCTGAAATGTAACAGTAAAGATTAATTTATTTTAATAATAAACCATCATACATAAAATTATAGAAGGATAAAACAAAAGTCAATAGAAAAAGCTAATTTTAAAATTGATTTGTAAAGTAAATTTTTGTAAATGCTTATATAAATTTTAAAAAGTAGTATATAAAGCATTTTATATACTATAATAAACTTTACTTAAATACTTGAAAGGTTTTGCACAAAGTCTTTAAGACAATTAAAACCCTATAATACTTATAACAAATTGATGAAAAGAAATTTAGCTAAATTATTTTTGGCGTTACATATAAGGAACTAAGCTATTGATGTCATATGTTGAAATTGTTTAAAATTAAAAAAATATAATTTAGGTTTTGCCATAACCATATTTTTAATAACATTGTCACAGGTAAGTACCTGTGACCTTCTGCCAACATATGGTATACGGTTTTATTGGTAAAGGGGGCTTATGTATCAAAACTAATGTTTTCTATAACACTACTAGATTATATATTCCGACTCCTTTTTTATTTATTTTAAATTTATGTTTTCCCATTCCCAATGACTAAATTATTGAATTATTTAAATGAGTTATTGAAATTCAGTATATTCCTTTAACTAGAAAATTTACTCTTTTTGTTTTAAATAAATTCATACTTGATTGCAGTTACATTCCTTTCAGTGTGTGTTCAGTTTAATCCTAGCTCCCTATTTCCATGTTTCTTCTTCTTCTCTCCCACTATACACTGTAGTAACTCAGTATCCGGTAATGTGGCTCAAAATACTATTTTTACGTTAGTAAATAGATACGTTTTTCTTTATAAATCAACCACTTGAAGTTAAACTTTTCTTTTACGTAACAACACTCTTCTAGACATTTTTTAGTAAAATTCATCTATTTTTTATTCCGCTTTAAATACACTGTCAAACACCACACCTTTTCTTTATTGGTATTAAACTTATTACTACTACACGTTTACTATGTTTTTCGGTCGAAGTTAGACTACCATCTTATTCGGTCAAAGGAAGACAAACTACCTTTTTCGGCCGAAAGAAGACTAATACTGCGTTTCTGCACTTGGGTTTCTCTAGCGGACCCTTCCTCTTCCCGCTAAATTTTCTAGCCAATTAAGAACAGAAATTGTAGGTGCTACCTATCCAATTTTAAATTTGTATGTTAGTATTTCAAAATAACCGTTATTTTGTGAACCTTTGTAGTCAACTGCTTTATGAATTATTAATATAATTTTTCGATGGCGAACGTGACAAATTTGCCGAATTTTCCTGTCTCTTACTTATCGACGATATTCAGTGAAATATTTTTCGTCGATATTGAACGAAGGGTAGTTTTCCCTTACCCACCGTTTACAATTCTATTTTTTTCTCTTTATATTAGAGATCTTTGCATAAGCGGCCATTATTTTATATTCAAAGCTTTTAGGGAGCTTTATCATCGCTGGTGCAATGTAAATATGTTCAGAGAAACGTGACTGTTAAAACTTTATGACGAGAATGGTGCAACGGTGTTTGTCGAACTATATTATTTGCTAATTTTAATATTTTTAAACTATTGTAAAACTTATTTAAACAGTAAAAATAAAATTAGTAGATTGTTTTGAAATTATTTGTCTCATTTCTAGAACAAACTAAAAAAATGATTTTAACTATATTGCAATTTAAAAATATATTTTTAAATGTATATTTAACTATAAATTGAAACAAATTTCGAAATATATTTTTATTATCTAAAAACTAGAAGATTTTTAAAAGTTAAATTTAAAACATAATTTAATATTATAGCATTCTGTTAAAACAAAACCCTTTTTCACCTAAAAGAAATATGATATATAATGAGTATTAAAATTAGCGACAGGATATCATATGGTTTATCGTAAAAAAATAAGAAGAATATAAACCCTTTTTGGGGGAAATTTTTGTCTTTTCAAACACCTAGGTGTAAGAATTTAAATTCACTTCAAAAAAAAATTAAAGGCCTAATTAAACTGGATTTATCTACAAATATGAATTTTGCATAATTTATAAACAAAAAGTTATTAACCTTTTTGTTTTAATCCGTGTTTTGAATTTCTAAAAGTTTTTCTCAGTACAATTTTAAAATTATAGTTTTATAGTATTTTACCAAAATGTATTACAGATATTCACGTGTCAGAGTTGTGCTTTGATGAACGTACTTTGTTATCGAGTAACAAACAAACTACTACAAATGAATCAGTCATTTGAGAAACAAGTCAATGTCCATAAAACACAAACTTTCGGGAAATCAAAAAAAAACTGTTTAACTCCGATATTTAACGCAGTTTTCATTACCAAATTTTTAACATGTTTGTACAGAGGCATGGCAGGCTAACTGTATTAATGTATCTACTTTATCTATAATTTTGACATATTAAAAAAGTTTTCGGAGATTTGTTGTTTCTCAAATGACTGGCATAATGTTAAGGAAAGGCAAAAAATAAATAAATACATAAATATATGAATGAAAACTAGTATTTTATACTCTTTTTACAATATTTACATTTTTGAGCCTATTTTTTACAAAACTTCTAGGAGATGAGGTGTTTCTCAAATGAGTGTTTCTTTTTTTTACAACTCATATCCAGGAGATGAGGTGTTTCTCAAATGATTCAATATTTGAACTGCTTGCATTACCATGGTTACTCGGTGGAGATGTGTTGCTATTGCGTATTGGATTTTTCTTGCGTTTACCATCTTTTTTGTGGTCCTAACTCAATTTTGAATACAAATGGACATGAGATGTTTCTCAAATGACTGATTCAAATGTCTTTTAATTGTTCTTTATTACTCGTAGTTACAATAACATTCGAGTAACCTGTATTCGCATCATTAGGATGAAGATAGCTATAATAATACTCAATAAAATTAAAAGATAAACAACAACAAAAAGTAAATACTAACTCAAAATAATGAACAATATTTGTAGCAGTATTTTTAAAATGATTATAATGGTAATATTTTAAAGGAATATGTTGGAAATAAAAATTATTTAATGTTAAATCAATTATTTTTTCTTAGCATATGATCTGGCAACAGTAATAGTCTCATTTCAGCTTAGCCTATAAAAGTAGGTATTATTTACCAATTAGTCTTTTGAAAGTAGTATTAAAAAGTAGTAGTTTACAAAATTAGCAGTAGCATTACAATGCAGTAGCTTACGAAAATATTTATTACTTACGAAGTACTATTAGCTTACGAAAGTAGTAAAGTAGTCGTTTAAGGAAATAGCAGTAGCATTACAATGCAGTAGCTTACGAAAATATGTATTACTTATGAAGTACCAATGGCTTACGAAAGTAGTAATGTAGTCGTTTAAGGAAATAGTAGTAGTATTACAATGCAGTAGCTTACGAAAATATTTATTACTTACGAAGTAGTATTAGCTTACGAAAGTAGTAAAGTAGTCGTTTAAGGAAATAGCAGTAGTATTACAATGCAGTAGCTTATGAAAATATTTATTACTTACGAAGTACTATTAGCTTACGAAAGTAGTATTACAAAGTAGAAACTTACGAAAATAGTATTAAAAAGTTTTAGCTTACAAAAGTAATAGTTTATGAAAGTATTAGCTTACGAAAGTAATATTTAAATGTTATTCTTATTACATAATTATAATTCAATATGATTTCACCAATAAATATATCATACCCTACTTAACAAGCTATTACATAATAACTCACAGTATGGATTTCTGTCATTGAATAAATATTTTGTTTTACTTTGAAAATCATGGCATCCAATGACAGTATAGGTCTTTGTTTGCTTACCAGTAGAGGCTTCTTCCTAATTAAAGAATCCGAGTACGCGTGTGAGTAAATACATTACACACGTTTGCTGCACATACTGCTTAGTAAGTGTATGACGCAGTAGATCTGCTATCTGGATTTGTAGTGAAGTACACCTTACGTTTTCCCCTCGCCTTCATGAAACTTCAAATTTTTGTTTTTATTTTCAAATCTCGACGCTGTTAGATGCTCGAATGTATTTAATTACTTTCGTTCAATAAATATTTTACATAACTGTTGCTGGCTTTATTTATTTTTCCTTTAAAAATAACACAATATATCAACAATTTCTTTATACACATATTTAGGTGTATATAATTATATATATATATATATATATATATATGCTTAAAATGTAAAACATATCCTACCTAAAACATACAATATTTTAAATATATATACGAAAGTTGAGTATATATACATGCCAACCCCTTATTTTAGACATTATCCTGGAAATAAGCCCTCCCTGCAGACTGAAAGAGCATTTTTCAAGAGGGTTGAGGTAATTTAGATAAAGCGAAGGTTACATTAGCCCTCCCTTCAGTATTTACCTTTACTTCATCCTTTCAGGACATTAAGGCAGAATAGAAACGAGAAGGCTAAGTTACACCGAATATTACCTGAAAGTTTCAGTTAATTTAAGTTTTTGCTTATTATTATTAGTTAATATTTTAATGAGTGTTAAACTTGAACACATAATACATCATAATTATTGAATAATTCATATTTTTATTTAATGTCTGTTATTAACTAATACCTTTTTTATATAGGCTAATGACAGATCACAGACAATTTCGCTTTTTTAAACACTTAACGTTTCTTTAAAGTGACAAGCCCCTATTACAATTGTGATAAAAAAAAGTTTGACTTGTAAAAGGATATTAATTAAGAGTTTTATAATTTGAAGATTTTTATTATGTGTTATATAATGTTATGTATTTTATAAATAGTAAGTTATGTTGTATAATTCTTTAATTAAAATTGAGCTCTTGAAAAAAAAATTTCGGAAAGAACGTTGAGTGTTTTAAAAAAGTACAATTGTCTGTGATCTGTCATTAGCCTATATACAAAAATATTGCATTATTATTTGACATAATAAACTTCTGTATGATAAGATGGGGTTTTTCCCATGACGATCGTGGAAACCTTTACAGTTGATATTGATAAAATAATTAGGTGCAGATATTTTAGAATTTTAAGAGGTCAATTATATTTTTCATTTAGGGAAATCAGTAAGACTGATGACATTTGTCAGTTTAAGAGAAAGAAAGTAAGCATTTTAATGGAAGTAGGGCGCCGACGGTAGAGGAAGACAGTAGCGGGTCGACAGGAGCAGGTAGAAAGTAGGGAGCCGACGGTACAGGAAGACGGTAGCGGGTCAACAAGAGCAGACAGGAAGTAGGGCGTCGATTGTACAGGAAGACAGTAGCGGGTCGACAAGAGCCGATAGGAAGTAGGGCGTCGACGGTAGAGGAAGACATTAGAGGGTCGACAAAAGCAGACAGGAAGTAGGGCGCCGACGGTAGAGGAAGACAGTAGCGGGTCGACAAGAGCAGATAGGAAGTAGGGCGCCGACTCTAGAGGAAGACAGTAGCGGGTCGACAAGAGCAGATAGGAAGTAGGGCGCCAACGGTAAAGGAAGACGGTAGCGGGTCGACAAGAGCAGGTGGAAAGTAGAGAGCAGACGGTAAAGGAAGACAGTAGCAGGTAGACATAAAAGGGAAACGGTAGCGGGAAGACAGTAGCAGGTAGACATTATCGGGTAGACGGTATTAAGTTGACAATAACGAGCAGGCAGTAGGGGGAAGACGGTAGCAAGTAAACAGTAGCGGGATGATCAAGCGTGTCGTCCAGAGTAGGTAGAAAGTAAAATTAAATAAAATTAACAGTACATATCAACCTGCCGAATTTCAAATCATTAACCCTATTTTGACTAAGTAGGTTTTTTAATAAGCGCTGTATAAACATAACCCAATTTTTTAGTGTCCTCTTTAATGTTATTATCCTTTTTCTGTAACCTAATATGGATCATCTAAGAAAATATACGTCTTTGCCAATTACGTACATAGTCCAAAACCTTGGGAGTTTAAAAATCAAAACTATGATTAGTAGGACTAAGGTTTTTCTCTTTTATCACATTGACGTTCCCATATTAGAGGTGTATGTAGTGTAACGTAGGTTCAAAGAAAAAAGGGATTTTTTAAAGGTCTTTTTACGCAAAAGAAATTTGACCTCGGTAGTTGCGTTTATTCATGCCTATAAATTTTATCAAAAACGTAAATTAGGTAAAACAGCCCTTCCTTCTTCAAGTAGGAACAAAGCCGACATTTCATTCATCTCTGTTTAGTATGTAGATGAATCCTTCACATTTCCATATTTAGTCCTTTGTTAGCCGCAGGACGAGTTTAATTTGCACTGTCGTACTGAATTACTTATACAAAGCAAATCTGTCTGTAGATTGTACAATATGATTACATAGAACACCTTATTGTAATGAAACTAATTATAATATAAGTTTTATGACAGTAATTACAATCCCCGAATTGATTGTTTCGTAATTGATTGAAAGTGTTCATAAACGTTTGCTTAAAATGAGATATAATCTGAGAGTAGTCTAAATGTTTCAGGTAGGCCTAGTGTCTGTTGCTTTACATTCAACAATAATTATGTGCATTTACGTTAACTGGCTAACAATATCAGTTTTTATTAGGCGATGCTTTGGTCATCAGATATCATTTCTAGGTAGACAACATTTTTTCTATAGGTTATAGGCTATTACTTCTAAGTTCGTAATAATAAAAATACAAAGTCTAAAACACTTATTTGGCTCTATATATATCTTATTTCTCTGTATTTGTCATATCAATGAGTCAAGTGTAAGACCATTAGTTATATTAGCAGTGTTGAAATAAGACCTGGATTTTGCCTTCTCAGTTGAAACATAATTGTATAGTTTCTGAGCAAGTTGTAAAAATATTATTAAACGACGTCATGTGATCGATAATTGTGTTTTCCGAAGGAGGAGTGTACGACTAAGCAAGAATTTGAGATGCTTTATCATTGTAAGTGTATTGTTTTGTTTACCCATGATTTTTAAGCTTAATTGAGATAAGTTTAATTCTTTGCAAACTAACCAAATATCGTATTTTTCAGTAAGTAGAACTATTTTTAATGAACTAAAAAGAATATTTCATAAATGAAATTAATTACAAAAGGTTAAAAATGGCTGAAGTCATCTTTCTGTAGTAGTTTCAAAAGACGAATTATAAATAATTTCAAGATTACGTTGAAACATAGCAGGATAAACAATCCTGTTACTGAGAGATAATTAAGTAAAATAAGGAAGAGAAGGACAATGTGGTTGGGTGTTGGGTATAGGAAGTCCAAAGGCCCCAAAAGAGAACGTAGATATGTTTAGTTACGTCATGAATTATATTCCTCCCTTTAATATTTCTTGACCCGAGTGACTATTTCCTCAATCTAAGCTTTAGGTTATTCATTAAGAACTTAGGGAGGGAATAGTTTGGTGAATGGACTATTCATTTGAAATATTGTTCTAATTGTATCTTAAGTGTTTTATTAACTAGTATTATTGTTAATTAAAATGTACTTTTAAATAAACTTTGTAAGATTGGTAAATATTTAATTAACAGCTGCGCATATGTAACTAAAACATTAAAATAATATTATTATTATTACTTTTTTATTAGATTTATTACAAAGTTTAGCAAAATTTAAATATTTAATCATTCTTTTATCATCTTTTAAATTTCGTTAAATTTAATCGACAAATTACTGGTAGCAGTTTTATTAACGTAAATCGTGGAAAACGTGCATTGTCTTACAAACGGTAAATGTGACTGTATTCTACAGTGAATTTTTAAAATCAGTGTAATTTTGTAAATAGTGGTTGTGAAGTATTGATGAAAACTTTGCTAACTTATTTCAACTTGAATTACAAAACTGAGTAATTTCTTTCAAATTATCCAAATTACATATAATAATTTTAATTTATCATAATTCCACCTCATATAACTGTTATAAAATAACACAATAGTTGTGAAAATAAAATTAAAAAATAGATTTAGTCCAATCCTATTACAAATTATGTTACTGATAAAGGTTAATATGCAATTATTATGACTAGGGTGTAGCAACTTAGTAATCAGTTTATTCATGATACAGTTGATACACGTAATTTAGTTCGCAGTGTATTAATACACTGTCTATCGATTCTATATATATGAGTCTCAATGTACATGAAACTTTTTTCATTTGCGAAAAAATCGTTTACTCTCAAAATAGAACTTTTTAAATATTGCTCCATATCCAGACCTTGCTAAAAGCAGAAATATAAATAAAAATCTGGATATTAAACATGACTTAGGATATGAAGTCCTGCAATTCGCATCTGTTCTCCATCTATACAACGAGTAAAAGGTACCTGATCCATAGAGCTTTTATTACTCGCCGAATGGAAACTTTTGCAAACACACTTTGTCTACTTCAAAGAATCATTAGTCTATTTTAAAATGTTTATATGAAAGTGTACAATGCATTCTTCAATAGAAACGAATGAAATACATTGTACTTTTACATTTTATTAGAAGGGATATTTTTCAAATAAACTGAAAATAAAATCATTCTTTTAACTCACTTATAAACTAAGCTTGCTTGAGTAAAATTGGGAGGGTACATGTAAAATAACTCAAGTCTCACAATATATTTAAGACATTATTATACATAATACAAGTTTCAACAACCAAGCTGTCCTAATCAGTATCGGTGAACACGTATATTGTGAATTTGATTTATTTTGTGTTTGCTATTTCTTTCATTGTTTGTTTGAATCTGGTTTAATATACTCAAAATATAATTCTAGTCTTAATTTAAAGTCTACTACTACTTTTTTAAAAATTATTTCGGATGAGATATAATATTTTCATAAAAGCATTTTTTATTTCTTTAATCGAAAAGCTCTTTCTCACCATTTTTCACACTTTAATATTCACAGTAACAGAAATTATAATCTTAAGTAAATAAATGTTTTATTCTTTTCAAATTATATTTTAAAATTATTACTTAGGTTACTTGTAACATAATAATTATAATATATATAATATTATATATAGTAAATTATAAATATATATATATATATATATATATATATATATATATGTGTGTGTGTGTGTGTGTGTGTGTGTGTGTGTCTGAGAAGGGGGGGGGTCCTACGAACCTTATTACTTACCTTATTCCCTTTACACTTTTCTAACTCCGGCCTACTCATCTCCTTCCTGCCCTTACCTTATGATGTTAAGCCACTCCTTGTCCGCAGAAAAGTGACGGTTTATCCCTTACTTTGAACTTTGGTCAAGTATCTGTAGCTCAATGAATAAACCAACATCTAAAATTGTAACAAAAACCAATTTGCCACCTATAATCGTTTTTAGGCTTTTATCGGGCTCATGGATTCTTTGAGACACTTATTACCTAAAGAGTATACTTGCGCACCCAGTGAACCTTATTTTATATCAAATAAAATTCAAAATTAGTTGGACAATAACAATTATTTATTTAGTATTAAGGAAAATTAATTTGATTTAGGACCAGACCTTGTTTTAATATTGAATATAACCCCCTCCCCCCAAAGTTTGTATATTTTTTTGTATTCTAATTATTTTTTTCGCATACCATTAAAGCTTTATTATTTTAGTCTAGGTTATCTACGTTCATTTAATCTTAGTTATACACTCTACTCTCATATTATTATACCCACAAAGCCTAATAATTGCCATTATATCATCTAATATGGATTAAATAAATCAAAACAAACAATTTTTATCCTGAGATATTTAGGTAGGCTAAGATCCATTGGTCTATCAAAAACAAGTTCTTTACTATAAATAATATGTTAAAAATGACCAATATAAATATATCAAATATGGGATTACTAACCTCTAACAATCTTTAAAGTGATTTGTAGGCTATACAGCTGATGGTAATTTCTAAAACTATTGTTTGTTGGTCGAATTGAACAATTCTTTATTAATTACGTTTGTTAACTGTTCGAAATTGGCTTTATTATATATATATATATATATATATATATATATATATATATATATATATATATATATATATTATTATTATTATTATTATTAATATTATCTAAATTATCTATTAAATTTTAATTTATTAATTATATATTTTTGTAATGTATTTAAATATTATATTATTATCGTTATAATTATTCTTACATACATTTCATAAATATATATATAATAAATTAAAAATATCTCATAAACAAGAATACTTTTAATGAATATATTTATTCTTAAATAATAGAATAAATAAATTGATTAAAAGTATTCTTGTTTATGAAATATTTTTAATTTATTAACTATATTACAAGAAAACATTTCACCATATTTAATATAATATATATATTGTATAATATATGTTTGTTTAAAAACATATTTGGAAACTGCTTACGTAAAAAAGCGATATGTTTTTTTAATGTTAAGTATTTTCATTATATTCTTTATATTTACTAATGGATTGTATACATTAGTCATAGATTTATAAATATTAAAACTTTTATTACCTTTTATATTTCCATTTTTTAAGTTTAATTATTTTAAGATACTACATATGTAAAGAGAGAGAAAAATAAAGATAGAGAGAGAGAGAGAGAGAGGAAACGAGAAAGACTGGGAGATTTTCTAGAAACGTATGAGGGATCATTTGTTTAAAACGGAATCAGCTATCATGCAACGGGTTCGAATGTGCCAACAAACGAGCTCTATCGTACATTAGATTGGAATTTACAATTTGAAAAAGTCCGGACTTTTCTCATTCCCAGGATATAAGCAGCGAGGCGTAAAAACCCCATTTAAATGGAAATGAAACGTTTCTAGGTAGAAGTCAAGAGTAAATCGTTTCCGGATGGGAACCGTTGGAGCCTGATTTTATTGTTCTTAGAGCATTTAAAGAGTTTTTGAGAAGACTAAAGATTATGTTTGCAAGTAATTAGGTTCAGGAGTTTACAAGCTTACCTTTTGCAACATAAATTGTCACAATAAAAATTATTATATATTTTATTTTGCTTGTAATGACAAAAGAATAGAAAGTTTGTTATGTGATCACCCTTAAAACTACAATAGTTAATCTCTTATTACCAATGTGTCTACAGGTTTACACATAGATCAGGAGACATTAAATTTCGCCCTAAAACCGTGAGGGAGTGCGTACTAAACATATACTTACATGTACCTAAAAATACCCACATACGAACACACATGCAAACTCATACCGAACATACACATTGCAACGGACCCGGCCAGCGCCTACGCACGGCACCGTCAACCCTTCCGTCGTTGACCAGCACGCGCGCGCAAGCCCGCCCACCAACGACCGTTGCAGAGCAAGAATTTTGAAACGAGCCGCTCGCAGCCGAAACCACGAACGCTGTGCAATGCTCGCCAAAATCTGCCAGAGAACAAGTCACTGGACTTAAAAAAGAAAAAACCTAACTTGCTGCGGATTCTACCCTTAACGGGTAAGTCGTCCCGGGGGATGGGTTCTTTTGAAAGACATCTAAACGGCGAAATGACCATATCAACTGTAGGAGAGTGTAAGAAACTTGTTTAAAATAATACTCAGTTTGTTTGCAAGTTAGTTAAAAAATATTTATTTTTTAATTTTAGAAAATTTAAAATTTAATATTACAATGCACAGTCTGCAATTTATTTGATTTAAAAATATCCTTTATGTTGGTTCTTACACAGTTAAGAAACCAACTCTGCTCATTTTAGTTGACATTTAAATTTAAATTAAGAATTTACGATTTTAAATTTTCTTTCACTCAGAGTATGCCAAAGCGTAAAACTTCGCTCTACTTGACGGTCAATCTTACTTGTCGGAAATATAATCCTTTACAACTTGTCATAATTTTATTTCATTATCCCAGGTTCTCAACCTTGCGATTTTAAACGTCAATATATGGTTTTGTTTACTTAACTTTTTACTGAAAATTTTAATTGTTACAAATTACAAATATTCGTTGATTCAAGCAAAGCCTTACTTTTCAACACACTCCGAAAGATCCCTACTTTTCACATTTTGTTCAATTTATTTAAACTTTCTAAACACACTACTTTATTTATGGCCATATTTTACATAGCCATTTAAATGATATAATTTTTTCTATATCTTTATCAATTTAAAATGAGCAATTTAAAATTCAAATTCTATTTACTTTAGCAGGTAAAATTTCAATCAATTTTACCAAACAACCTAAAAGCAATTTCATAAAACATATCAAATTATATAAAAACCAATTATGAAGTACATACTGAAACAAAAATTACATATAAAACATATAGCCATATCTCCTACAAGATTATCAAATTATTTACTGAACATCAAATCATAATTTATAAAAATTGTTAAAACATCTGCTGAATAAATTCAAACACCTTCCCATATTGAAATTATAATATTTAAATACATATTTTAATAAAAATGTTTACTGAAACATATTTAAAACCTTTTTCAAACATATCTTCACTCATTTACAAAATCTACAAATTTATTTATATTCATTTAACCCTTTGATTAGAAAATATTTAACCCTTTGATTACTCTTTGATTAACCCTTTCGGCATGAAAATTCACATAATGAAATTTACTTATATTTATTAAAACCTAGTTACACCCTTTTGAACTGATCCTTGATCATTTACAAAGAAATTTACAAATTTTAAAATTTATTTAACCCTTTTTATATAAAATAAAAAACCCTTTAGTTATCATTTGGTTAACCCTTTCTTCATTTAAATTATAAATACTGAGTTTTGTTTACACCTTATTTAATCATAGTTAAACCCTTTTAATGTAAAATATGTAACCCTTTGGTTATCATTTGAATTAACCCTTTCTTCATGACAATTATGCATACTGAAGTTTAATTAAAATTTATTTAAAATTTATCGATGCAATTTCTGAAGGAAATTGATATTTAATAAATTTTGTATACCTTTGCTAAATGGCTACAAGCCCATTTGCCTTTATTATAGAACTTACATTTTTAAACCAATTTGCAAAGATTTCAATTTTCTTTCTAAGTTACTCTACCACCAAGATATTATTTTAAATACACTTAAATCATGAAATAAACAATATATATATACTTATAATTCAAAAAAAAAAAAAAAACTTATATTAACATATTAATTTGGTTAGCTAGACCCACTTACAAATTTAAAATCTCTTGTTTAACTTAACCCTTTTATTGTACTTTTTAAAATATTTAAAATCTACACCTCAAAATCATTTCCCTTTATTCTTACTCAAACCTTGGTTTGATTCAATTTATTTTATACACATATATAATTTCACCCTTTTCTAAATAAAATCAAAAGTTTACATTAAAAAGCTTCAATTTGTTAGAACCCTTGTTTATTTTAAATGAAAACAATTTATGTCAATTTGTTTCATATGGAAAAATGTCGTAATGACTCCTCCTAAATAAAATACCAATTTAGTTTAATTTAATTATATGAAGTAACACTCCTGTTTATAGGAGTACCTGAAACTAAAGCATAGCCTTCCAATCAGCTCTTGTAAACAATGGCCTTTTGTCCGCCATCTTGGATATTTACTTTTAGCAAATTATATTTAACTTTATTTCAACACATCTTTTATTTAAATCCTTTACACCTTCATAAGATTTTAAACTCTTTAATTAATTTAAATCCCTTTATTTGATTTGTTTATTTAAATCCCTTTCCCTTTACATAAGTTCTAATCTAAAATTTCTATTTCCCTTACATTCATAAAATACAACATAATTTCTGCTTTTATGGCGTCGCCATCTTGAAACCCCCCACTCTTTAAAACAAAGCCACCAGCATTTACTTGTAAAATTTAAAGTTTACTGTTAATGATTTGAAAATTTATTTAAATTTTATAACATTTTCCCAATTTAGAAAAAATTCTTCAAATTAAAGTTTTAATTTGCAAAGGGAAAACAATTTAGATCTGACCTGATTCCACACAAAGCATGGCTTGCCTTTCTTCTCCCTCTCTTCTCCGTCTCTCCCTTTGTTCTCCAACGGGGTGGGGAAAATCCGGCTTGGCTGTTGCTTTGCTTCCACGTAAGAATACTTGGATGACTTCCCACGCGTTGCCGCCATCTTTGAAATCCTCCATCCCTTTGTGTGTCTGCTAGGCCTCAGGTAGATCAGCTCGCTTCACCCTTTGGTTGAAATCCTTCCATCTTCTTTCTTCGATGCCATTCGCACCTCTTTTAAATTTTAACGGTTACCAGTAAAATTTTAGCTTTAAGCCCTTCTTTTAACACAGTTCTTGGGCATTTCTTAACACAGAAAAGAAATAGAAAAATCTTTTAAAAACGTTTATCAATTTAGTTAGATTTTGTTTAACTTTGTTAGAAATTTAGACTCACACTTTTAAAACTGTTTGCTAGGTTACACTGTTCACATCGCCTTGTCTTTCTAGTAAGGCTGTAACACACACATTTAACGACGCTCGCACATAATTTGATGGAAATTTATGGGAACCTCTTTCGCAGCGATCTTGAAATGCGAAAGGGCCCCATACGAAACAACAGCGTCACGACATCTCAACGAAACAAACTTTCCCTAGCCACTCATAGTTTTTGAACTATTGACGGTAACAAACTATTGTTCATTGTTTTACCGGAGCTACGCCCGACACCGACCTTACCCTTCGAGAGTCCTGGTTTAGCTGGGGCTTCAAAAGACGCTTGGCCTGCTCAACCCGGGAAAACACCCCCACCTGCAGTCCGTTCCCACGAGTTGACAACCAATAAGGATCTTAAATCGATGTCGCCTGATCGGCGCGCGCACTTCTTTTGTACTAGTGCGTAACGGCTCGCAAAATTGATAGACCGATCGATTTAATCCATTTTTTCGATCAAGCCGTATAACTCCTTAAGGGTGCTTCTGATGGAATTTTATTATTCTTTATTTTTGATTTTTCTCGTCTTGCTTTATCTCTGGAAATGTCGATGGTAACTCTAGGCCAATTTTGACCATCTTCCCCTTGCAAACGGCCTTAAATTTAAGTTTCAAACCCTTCCCACGGTGGCTTGGTTTGTTTTACTTACAAGAACTTTAGACTCTTTATGTTTTACATGTTATCTTTTTGCGGCATGTATTCCAAGAGAATATTGCCCGCCGCAACATGTAGCACACACAAAACCACACAATAAAAAAAAACACACACACATACATGCTCGCACGACACATACATACACACATACACATACATACACAAACCCACACACACACAAACACACGAGCAAACAAACACCCCACTCACTCACTCCTACACAAACGCAACACACACTTCGCACATACACACGTACCACACAAAAAACGACACAATAAAAACACACACACACACTCATACATCCGCGCACGACACACACATACACACACACATACACATACATACACAAACCCACACACACACAAACACACGAGCAAACAAACACCCCACTCACTCACTCCTACACAAACGCAACACACACTTCGCACATACACACGTACCACACACAAAACGACACAATAAAAAAACACACACACTCTCATACATCCGCGCACGAGACACACATACACACACACACACACACACACACACACACACACACACACACACACAACATACACATCCATACACAAACACACACACACACAAACACACGAGCAAACAAACACCCCACTCACTCACTCCTACACAAACGCAACACACACTTCGCACATACACACGTACCACACACAAAACGACACAATAAAAAAACACACACACACACTCATACATCCGCGCACGACACACACATACACACACACACACACACACAACATACACATATATACACAAACTCACACAACACAAACGCACACACACAAACAAAAACACACGCGCAAACACACACACACACCTCACACTCACTTCTACACAAACGCAAACACACACCGCACTTACACATGCACCACACAAAAAACCACACAATAAAAACACACACACACACACCCATACTTACACGCACGACACACCACACACACATACACACACACACACACAAACACACATACACACACAAACAAACAAACACATACACACACACTTTACAAAGTTTTGGTTTGGTTAATTGATACACGTTTCTGTATTTCAAGTTTTTTGAAATCCGAATTTATTTGCAATTTAGAAACACTTGATTTTAAGTAATCCTACATTATTTTTTAAGTAGAATATATTTTATTCTATTTTTAACAAAAAGGAATATCTGTCGTGAATGGAAAATCTGCGATTAAAATAAGAAGAAAGATAGGAGTAGTAATTTCGTTGAAATTTTATCATTTACTTTCTACAGTGACGTTTTACTGTAGTTTATAAATGTGTTGAATTAGTCGGGTTACCTATAGGTCACATTTCATATCAATTAGCTTTGAAAGTGTTCCAGTTGTTGCTGTAGCGAAATTACTGTGAAAATACAATTAAAGGATACTATAAAGTATGATAATTTAATGATGATGTTGCGTGGAATATGTTTCGTTTTATTTATATTCAGGAAAGGTGATGAATGATTCTTATGATTTTGTTAATGTTTAGGGTTATAAAAAGTAATTTAAAACATTGTATATTGGCCCAGTTTTCAATTTAAAAATAATTATTTAGTTCTATCGGGTTTATTGTTTTTCACTTGGTGTCATTGTTTATTACGTGCTTAGATCTGTTACTGTTTTGCTTTGTGTTATATGTTTTAGACCTTAAGATGTTCTT
>JBAIZL010000001.1:390585393-390612893 GCA_036971475.1 Prosapia bicincta
GGTAATTGTTATTTCGCTAAAGAAATTTTAAAAAGCTTGAATATTTACATAATTTGTACAAACATATAGTATATATTTAGAATGGGGAAACATTGAATTGTAAATATTATTTAGGAAAAAACTCTATTTTCACAATCTATACAGTATAAGAGAATATTTCGGTTCTAGATATATGAGTAAAGATGTAAATTGTACTTCGATTTATTTATTAGCAATTTATTTGGATAACTATATGAAGATTATGTTTTGGCCTTTTATTTAGTATTTTTTTCACATTACACTGTTAGTACGTAACAATTTTTTTAATAAAAACTCTAAAATATTTCACACTAATGATTTTCAGTTTATTAGGAAGTTTTCCAATTTTTGTGATCGATTGCACAATCATTTCACTATATTTGCAATACACGTTTAGAGTGAATTCATGTCTACTATGTTAACTGGTGTCTCTTCAGAACCCGTCTTTGATATTCTGCAAATAACGGGAAATAAAAATAATGATCAGCAAAAATTTGTTTTCAGGTTCTCCATAAAGTTGCACGTGCAGCTTGAATCTAAACAGAGATTACCTTATTGGTACTTCATTAAGACAAAAGCCGTAGGTCTCAAACCTTAAATTTTAAAATTTATAAGTAATAAAGGTTTTGATGCATTATAGAATGAAAACTATTTGATATAAATTCCATACTGGAGTAAATTACAGAATAGGTTTAAAAGGGTTCACTTTAAAATAAGATAACACTTTATCTGAAGAAAAACAAAAACTGGCAGCACTAGTTAAAATAATGTTAAACATATTATTATAAATAGGAAAAATAAAGTTAGAAAAATGGATAATTAAAAGAGTACAAAAAATATTATATACTGGAAAAAGAGTTAAGGCTTTTAGAAAAGGATATCTTTAACTGTGGTAGATGACAAAAATAGTTGTTTATCATTAAATTTTAACACTAAGTACAGTTCAAAATTTGAATTAATTTAAACCATATTACAAGGGTTATTGAATTTTCAGCCAAGCAGAGCTAAGCAAACTATATTTCCTTCAGATGACATCCAGGGCATCACCGAAGTAGAACCTACGAATAGTTCTAAGGTTTCCTCACATATTTTTCTTTTAATTCAAAAATCTACTCTGGACTGTCTACTATCAGGGCAAGCTACTACAGAGCATCCGTTCAGTTGTTTCATATTCTTGGAATTCCTCTTTTGACTACCAGGTCAGATATTTGCCCTCTTTTGGGAATTTTAACGTTTGGAGGATTTCTTTGCTTCCATAAAGAGGCACCACTTTATTGAAGGTAGAACCAATAATCTACTGAAAGGATCGTTACTGTGTAAATAATTCATATAGATGGTTCACTGTATACTATTTGTGGAATTTGTACTTCCTTTAGCTTCAGATGTGGTTCGGTGACTTTGAGAAAAAAGTTTAATATTTTCAAAATGTTTGATGGCATGAAATGGGAATGTATTGGGATACATTTAGCACTACAAATACCTTAATTTAATACCTTTGCTATTTTCAGGCATATTTTACGATAAAAAATCTAGATCATTTGGCATGTATGAATGTATGACTAATAATACAATACAATAAGTATTATCTTTTTTCTATAACGTATTATTACCACTAGAATATGTTTATGATATTCTGTTGAAATACTTTTTTTAATAACAGTTCCTCTCTATAACCGTTCAAGACAACGAAAAAACGCATTACTGTATTTAGTTGGAAATGTACTTTATGACATCATTTCGTCCAAAATAAATTTAAAATATCCGATTGTGCTATTTAACATTACTCCTAATTGATAAAACATGGTAGCAGATATTCTTTTATAAAAGCATGCAATATGTAACTTCATAAAGAATCATAGTGAACTTAAAAGCCCTTTTGCAAGGTACAGCGAGGCTATAATTTTACTCAGTATACGTTTACAGCGTATTTATTCGCACAATCTGATTACATCGCTTTGTTTCCAAGGGTAATAATATTTCCACTTCCGATTTCCTTTGTTCACATTACACATAAAACCTTATCGTAAACGATAAAATATAACAATAACATTTTATTGCAGTTGACAATGTTACGTAACACATAAATCTATTTCACAAATATATTCTAACCGATTCTTTTAACGGCTTTAGTTCAAACTAGTTTAGATATTCCCAGCAATTTTATTTCAAGTTTGTGTTATTATGTTTATGATAGATAAAACATATTTATTTTATCTGTTCCTGAGTAGAATGAATTTTATTACATTCAAAGATGCAATAAGAAAACTAAATTTAAGTAATATTCTTGGAGGTATATTTGCAAGTAACAAATATCTATATATAATATTTTGTGTACATTTGATTTTTTGTTTAGTTTGAAAATTAATTATCACAAACAGGAGTAATTTTAAGTTTTATAAGATTAAATTTGTAAACTATAAAAAAAGAAGTTGCTTAACTCTTGTACAATGTAACAAATACTATTTATACAAATTGATTTTGTTATTATTTGAAGGCAATGATAGTAACATTGCTTATAAACATTGTTATGAAATACCACACGAATACTAATAAATACCATACAATTACGTGTTATCAGTTGTATATTTATATTGTTTATTATATTAAACTCTCAAATATTTATAGCGCTACTGAGGAATAGTGAAATTAAACAATAAATATTACTTTACTACTTGATATGTATACATTAATTGCTACAAAACATGTAAAATAATTTCATAAATTTTAAAATAAGCAGGAGCGGTTACATTTTAAGAATTCAGAATCACTACAAAATATATCTTTACGTTATCTGTTAAAAATTTGAAGTAAATATAGATACCAAAATAATATTAAATATATATATTTTAAATGATTAATTTTTAATAAAAAAATTACATTGAAAATACATATTTACCATGATCAGTCTATTTGTCATAAAATTACCATGTCAATAGCGTACTTAGTTAGGTAGAAACATTTGTGATTCAAGATTGTTCATATACAGAAAACAAAAAAATATCAAACGATGATTTCTATTTTGTACTTTAAATTTGGGTGGAAAGAAAAAAACGGGAAGAGCGTTTGAATTTGTAAAACTTTTAACACTAAAATTCAAATACTGTAAAATAAATACTTCCATTGAATAAAACAAATACACTTTATTTTTAATATTTTGTAAAATACTGCTCGACGTACTCACTACAACATAAATAATACAATGTTACAGTTGACAGGTTTGTATTTCTTTTTATTTCAAATAACTCTTTCGTTGTATGGAAGAGCTGCCTCTATATACACAGAAAACCTTATATATAGGAAAGCTAATATAATATTGTCTACACTCCATTTGTCTTTGTATGTCAAGACATTTAAGAGTCGCATTACATGGTATACCTTCTTAGTAGAGGGTTTATTTATGAAGACAAAAATATGATATAAAATAGTCCATCGTAAAGGGTTGAAAACCTTGAGTGTTAACAGTATGTGTAGACTGTTCTAGAAGAATAAGAATGCATACAGGTTTTGCACTAATGTACTTGAAACGAAAACCTTCAAGGAAACCCAAGGAAAATAGTGAAGAACGATTAAATGAAATCTGTAAACTGAATAAATAATTTGGTTTACATAACTAAATATAGGGGGGAGGGAGAAATAACAAAACATTCTTTAAGAAAACGTTTGGCCTGAAGCTTATCATGAAAGCTCTAAAGAGTATGCTATTTTTTGCTTTTGCTATTTAGGTTAGTAAATACATTCATTTTGGCTGTCTTAACATATCCATTGGCTCGAACAGGAATCCTTAGTGAACACAAATGAATTTACAGAGGTTTACGTAAAGTATCATGAAACGATAATTACATTGAATCTTTCTTAATGCTAGAAACAAACATTTGAAGCATTATTAAAGTCAAATGTAATTCAACACTGTGAATCGAAGTGGAGCTATGGGACATATTCCCAAATTCGAGAGGGAAACATTCTTTAAAACAGTATTACAATGACTACCAAACCTGAGAATTATGAGTAGATATATATGTATCAACACTGTATACCATAATAGATCCCCCCTACGCTGGATCAAATTATTTCTGATATGGATCGTTACTGGGCACTGCTTGAAATTGGAACTGGTGTTCCTATATATTTAAATCTTCTATGAAAGGATTATTTCGTTACCAGCCGTATTGTTTGTTTTAATTGGTTGTCAGGACGTGGAAACAATATTTGACTTTTACCAAAATTTATGCTTTGTTCAAAATTAATTACTTTTCCAAAGCTAAATCAGCTTTTATTTTTTTTGTGTATGGTGTTCTTTTGTCACTAAATTTAATTCTAAATTCAACCATTATGTTCCCAGTTGTTAATATTAGAAAAGGTTATTCTATTGTAATTCATTGCGGTTGTGGGATTTCGCAGTAATTACAAAGACCTTTCAGGGAGTTGTTGAGAGAGTTCAAAGGATACAGTCTGTGTTTATAATTAATTACTGGTTTGCAGTTGTTACACTTGAATGCCAAAATGTATGATGAATTGACTAACTTTAAGGATCTACTTGGTGTTGGATTGACGAGAATGGAGTCAGAGTTTCTTCAAAATAATTATTTTTATAGTGATGCTTTAAAACAACATTACGTAGAAAAACCTGAATTGTAGATTATCACGAACCTGTTGGAATCACTCGAACATAGAAACTTTTGTGTGTTTGAGGATATTACAAGATCCAGAAACCATCATCTTCATACAGGATGGAATTTAGTTAAAGTAAATTGTAAACAATAAAAGCATCATCTCGGATGTTGATAAGAAACTATAACTAACGCTATCCCAATGGAATCGCTTTACACTACTGTTAATATAAAATTTTCACAATAATTCTCTTGAAATACTCAATATTTGTTTAGAAAATTGAATTAAAAATTTTTACTTGTCTGAAACGAACAATATCCTATATTTATTTTCGTGAACATTATTAGCATTGTAACATGTAGTCGAGGTGTTATGACACGCCCGTAGCAAAGTATTTACATGAAGGCACTTCTTACATAATAAAGCTTCATTATTTGAAATTTATCACTGAAAAAACAGAACTAATTTAATAATAGTTAAGATCAAGATACCTTAATGGGAACAGATTGGTATTTAATACATAAATAAATATTTAGGTAGATTTGAATATGGACGTTGATAAAAGCTTTGAGAATATATCCTTGAAAATCGGTAATGTTTCTGTAGCTTAGAAAGTTTTGCCTTTGCATAGTTCATTTTGTAAATTGAAGTGAATTGACCTTTTATTTGGTAATAGCAAATATCTTGAAAGTATACTAAAGAGAGTAATTCGATATTTTATTCAAAAATAGTTTTAAACACTGTTTTTTATTACTGAATTATCTAGGGTTACTTGTCGTCTGTTGGGCTGCCCTCCAAAAAATAAGAATGCTTCTGAATTAAGGGAGTTACCGTTATGCAACTAAGAAACCCCCAAGATGCGACTTATCTAGAGCCTACACCTCAGGTAAGTAGCGCTTACGCACTTACGAGAAACCACGCTGGTTACTTAATTCCCCAGGAAAATTACCATGGCTGACAATTACCATGACGACTCTTAGTTCCGTCAATGTTTCGAATTTTCCAAACTATTCGCAATAAAATCAGAAAAACTTGGTTCTTTGCCAAGGTTTGCAATGTAAACGAAGCTGAATAAATTTAAAACCCTAGACTGAGTATAGAATATTGTCCAATGTTTACCTATGTTAAACATCTTTCGCACTTTTGAGACCTACTTTTTCAGTAATTACAAATTACTACCATTTTCGGCCCATTTAAAGTTTTAATATAAGCAGATTCAACAGCTGAAAAAAAGATCCGCTTCTACAATCGCTTCACCGTCCAAGAATATCCGGGAGTAAGAAAAGGGTTAACAGGTTATTATTTTAAAACTATTTCCCTCATGGCAGATATAAACACATTACCACATGATGACTGTAAGGTATTTAATCCTACACTATTTCACGTTAAATTAAAGTTAACGACATTAGCCAGATGTTTATAACTATTACATTTTTATAAATTTTTTTTAATATGAAGATTTTACAATTATTGTTCAGAAAATATGTAAAAATGTTAAAGCATTCTTGTGAAACATAAATTATATTTTACAAGACCAGAATTGTGTATAGAATGAATACAATACAATGAAAGAACGGGGGAAATGTATTAATATTACTCTAGGCTAGTGATGTGTTTGCAACATTTTATTGAATAATATATAGATTCGTCGAATATTGTTGACTGGTAATGGATGAAGGGTGGAATAATAACTTTTAGCAATTTGAATTTAAGAGAAACTTTAAAAACTTGGTAATAAGAAGCTTAAAATTGAAAATTTGTTTCAATTTTTTCAGATATATGTACATACAAATACTCAACTGAGGTACTGTAAGTAGTTTACGAAATTAACAATTAGTTTTTTAATTTAATTTTTTAATTTCACAACATAATCAAGAGTTAAAGGCATACTATTTTTATCATTTTATATAGTCGTAACAGTTTAAAACTTGAGGGTCATAGTTGATATCTGTCCATTTAATTTTCGTTTTGAATATATTCTGAAAAAATTAAAATATATGAGTATATTATAAACTTTTCCCGATAAAAAAGTAAACAATTTTACTACCCTTTAATTAAATTTTTGGAACAAAAAAACATAAATGTTCTTTTTACAATAATTTGCCTTGAATGTTCACTATTAATTACACTGTCATATACAATAATAACAAAGTTGCTTGTTGTAATCATCTTAAATTTACTGATTAAACTATAATTAAATAATACGTAACCAAGTGAATACATGAGGGCTTACTTGGCTTACTTACATCGAGAAGCTTTGCTACGTAAATAGAAAGATTGTTTGGAAACGCGTCAGTGAGTAAGGCCTTATGGATTCCCTTAGTTAGGTATTATTTCATCATACGAATAATAATAATTGAGGCTAAAGAAAATAGGCTTGTTGTCGTGATTTGTGAAATGTTTTCCGCAGAGATAAAACGCCCGATAAAATCCCAGAGTAGTCGGTCTCATGAGAATAGGGAGTGTAATAAAAGAGTTTTCTGTTATCTTGCTCTACAAACGAATTATCAAATACAGTGTCTAGGAATTGTTAAACCCGTTTGCTCATAGGAAACTTTTTTTCCTGCGTACTCTATTGTTTACTGTACACTATGTCTATCTGTCTATACAGATAAGGTTCCTCCTACCTTTCTCTACAAAAGGATTATCATATATATTGGTTACGAATTGTTACACTCTTTGACTCATAGGAAACAGTTTTTCCTGCGTACTCTATTGTTTACCGCACACTATATCTATTTACCTATTTATCTGTATTTACCTACATCCATACATATATCCGTTCATCCATCTATGTCAATCCAACCATCGGACTAACCCCAATTCTCATCCATAAATATTTCTCTATCCCTCCATTCACCAATCCGTCTATCCCTCCATTTTGCCATCCTTAGACCCATATACCCGAAAACTATCCCTCCTGTCCATCTGCCCCGCCATCCTTCCATCCTACTTTCTATCTATTACTTTATCCATCCGCCCACATATTTCTCCCTGTCCACCAATCCGTCTATCCTTGTATGTATCCAATTTGTCTTGTGTTTATTTATCTTACTTTACATTCAGATAGTCAATTTACATCTCTAAATATGTGTCCAATGACTTTGCAAAAGTTAATTTATAAAATTTTATTGCTGAGCGAATTGTGATTTCTATTGTCTAAAATTATCCCTTACAAGACCTTTCCAAAATTACTTTTTGTAAATTCTCTACATTTAATTTTCAACGTTTTCAATGATTACTCTATGACATATTTAAATTCTTTTATTCATAGTTCGAGATAAAAACGAGAAGTTGTGGACTAATTAAAAATTGATACTTAACATTCTTTTCCCCTCATTTTAAGTACTTTATCATTAGATTCAGATTTTACTAAGAATGAGTAAAGCCTGGTCCTAGTGTTATTGATGGACTTATTATATTTCCTCTACAATTTACTTAAATGTAAATTATTTAATTATTATACATTTCGGGATATACGAATCCTGTAGGCGTACTTAAAACCTTAAAAATAAATTACAGTTGACATACTACTGCTAATTACTCTAAACATATATTAACAAAGGGTTATTACTTGCGGGGACGTTTCTCAACCCATAATGCCAGGGTGCAAACCACACATCCGTTTATACCCTTTAACGCACATACCACTGTCATACTGTAATGTTAACTGACTAAAATTCAGCAATAACTCAAGTTAGCTAATTTGTTTCTTACAAGAAACTAATAATGATAATTGTAACTAATGCTGCTGGTACAATGGATTTCAGAAATTGGAAATAATTTCATATTTATATGTAAACCTATAAAGCTATTCTATTTTGATAGATAGGATACAATTTTAAGTTTTAACAACCTATGGAATAATTGTAGTGAAATATTAAAGTGTATAGAAACATACGCAAAATTGGTGCCTATACGTAAGACCTTGGGATAAACACAATGATATAACATCTTCAATATTAATTTTAAACCTTTATTTGTAAGAATAAACTTTGACAGCATCTACACTTTTAACACACAATGAAAATAATAAACGTTTGTAATTTATTCTAATTTACTCAGTAATGATAATGATTAACGTGATTTATCTGATAACTGCAGGTTTGTTTTAATTAAACAATTATCTAGTTTCTCTTCTGTTTAAATGACAGGATATATTTTTAGAAATTACTTTACACAACTATTCCTATCTTATGAACACAGATATATTTTTTTAAAAAAATCTGTAACTGTATTAAAACTCTGTCGAAACCATACTAATACAGTTTTCACTAAAGGATTACAACAGGGCGATCTTCAAGTAGGCCAATCTCTTCTGGACAACGCGTCACCAAATGGCTCAACTGCCAAGGGTGGGTGTTGGGCAAGTAAATATGTAAGTTTTCAATAAACAGAAATATAAATAATATTTCTATAAAATTAAAAGATTTCAGTACAGAACTAAACTTATTCAGTGTAATTTAAATCCTATGCCTAGGATACAATATATCCTAGAGTATCACTTACCTTGATATTTTAACGAAAATGGTAACTAAATAAGTACATTTTTGGTTTCATATACAGGCTTTTGGAGGGTTAATATATTTTTGCAATTTCATTTTACGGCTAATTACGTCAAATTGCATGTGCACGATTACGTCAGAATAAGTTTGTTCCGAGATAATTTTAAAAGTATTGAAACGATTAATATTATTTTGCTTGCAAATGAAATGAGATAAACCAAAATACATAAATTGATAATACTATTTAGTTTACCATAAACGAGATAATCAATAATCCACAGGTGGAAACTTCATTATTTCACTAAATATCAACAGACAAATTCATTAAGTATAACATTTTTATAAATTTTCTTTTTCTATGAATATTTTATTTGTAAAATATGATTTTCCTAATAATTGTTAAGGATAAAATTATTGTATGTTTTGACTATCTCAGACATTGCATTAAATGATTATTAACGCGTTTATATTGATAAATAAAAAGAATAATTGCAAGATAAGAAGTAATATTTAGGAATTTAGGAAAATTCGTCAAATAATTTCAAACATAAATTACCCAATGTATTCGTCTGACAAACTGATATGTATGCCGTATTGTTCAATGGCTTGTCAATTACTTGAAACACGATTAAGCAATATGATTTGAGGGATATAGACAGTGGGAATTTCTATAGATAAATATCGCCAATTTTGCCAACATAATCAACATCGTGAAACAAAAATTGATTATAATGTGGACTGGAAATAGAGATCATACCTCTACAAATAAAGAAATAAATTATAAAATAACCAGAATCTACTTTAAAAAAATTACCTACAAATCATACCTTATACTTATCATATCTATTCCAAACATTTCCGTAAAATCAACTTTTTGATTGATTGATTTCCCATGATTATCACAGCAAACCATGGAGTGTTCTCACGATATAAAAATGTCCTGTATTCGGAACTAGAGGATTATGCGGGACGGTAATTGATCTTTGTTCTAGGACAATATATGATTTTGTCTGATAAAAAATATTTGATTAGATATTTTTCATTCTGGTTAAAGATTGCGTGCAATTCACCTTCGTTGCATGATTTACACGGAATGTGATTACCATAGATGCTTAAAAATATAAGAAATAATATCTTCTTAAACTTTTTGTAATATACGTTTCTTGTATCTATAAAAGAAGTCTGTGGGATAAATTATTCAAGAGGCTGTGTTTGTAACTTATTTGCTATTTAATATGCCAAGGAGCTACAAAATCAAGTAAAAACTATTTATTTGTCACGTTCAGTATGTTACATATGAGTCCAAGAATGAAATTCCAGCTTTTATAATAATTTGTTTAAATGTTCAAAAGTGAAAACACAATTGTAAAAATATTAGACTACAATTTTAAAGCATACGAATGTTAAACAAAGATAAACAGAATCCTCTTTAATGCAATTGTTTTTGACGAGATCACAGAAAACTACCACTGAATTTCTAATAAGTTTTAAAACGATCATTTAAAGTTCCACGAGGAATCACAGAGTCTTGGTTACAAAAACAGTCACGTATCATCCCGAGAGAACCATTACTCACTCACAGATTAGCCCTAAGGGAAACTATATTTACATTTAAATGTAGTCGTTTACTGTTTGCGGTTTGCCCTTTAGGTGGTGATCTACTTCGTACGTACAATCAGGTGATATACTTATGTCGTATAAATACACACACACACACACACACACACACACACAAATACACACACACACACACACACACACAAATACACACACACACACACACACACACACACACACACACATACACACACAGACACACACACACACACACACACACACACACACAAACTGTAAAGGTCCCAAAAAGTAGAAAGGTATATTAAGAGAAATTACAAATTTTAAATTTTGAATAATTATGAGAAAAATAATTTGAAATGTTTTCTCTCAACTTAAAAAATAAAAGTAGAGTCATTTTAAAAAAACGTAATTTAATTTCCCAGAGACTAAGGCCGTATTTAGTATGGCAAACGCCAATTTACCAGTAGAAACACCATCAACATTTTATTTTGTTCAGCGGAAGAATTTAAAGGATATAAAAAAAAAATTGCACCAACACAAAGCTAGAGGAATTGAAGTGAAAACAGATCATTTGTTAATAAAGAAGAAGGGAGAGGAATATGAAACCCCAGGCGTTGCAAGAAGTACATAGTGAGGGATATCAAAGGCGGCTAACTGAAGTGACGCTAACTAAGGCTAAGGTAGTCTGGAAACAACATGGTAGAAGGTGAGATGTCAGGCTCGAAATTGTTTTTAAACTGTGAGTGATAAACAGACAATGTGCGGTTAAAGGCAAGTGGTAACGCCAAAAGGTAGAATTTGTGTTTTCCCGGAATAGGTTTTAGGGGCACACCCCCCTAAAACAGAAAATTTAACATCGGTGTTCAAAGTGCTTTCTGTTTTCAATTTTTTTTAAAATACGCGTCACGCATTGTTACATGAATGCTCAATACAAGATTAAAAGTTTTATAAAATCTTAGCAAAGTAAACTTTATCAAAGTATTAGAGAAAAATTAAGCAAAAATAACGAGCATTAAACAACCGATATATATTTCAAAATTATATAAAAAAATACGATCAAATTAAAACATAACTATTAGGACGAAGAAAGCATCCTCAGCGGCCAAACCAAAAAGGACCTACGCAGAGCGAGAGCGAGGAGCCGAGGAGGGGAAAGAGTAAAAGAGACATTCTATCTTATACCCAATAACAAACCAGAATTTCCATGCTATTAATTTGGAACAACAAATTTAAAAATCCAATAAATAAAAATAGGGAATGCATAGCTACTGAATTATGAATAATGGGAAATATATATATTGTATAGTATAAGTAGCTCTTGAAAAATAAACACTTCAAAATAATAGAAAAAACTAATTTAATCACAAAAACACAACAGATGTCCATGAAACCTCTATTATAATTCATAGAATCAAATTAAACAGTGTAAAATTGTAGACTAATTTACACAGAGTAAACTACTGCTTTACAGAATTATTTCAGTTTTATAAAGAACTATCGTTACACAGCAGGTCTAACTTTGAAGGAAAAAACACTTTATTGTAAGTAGACCCTAATAATTGATTTGTTTTATTTATAAAAATATTATAACATAACTAATTCATTTGAACTATTAGGTTGGGGTTTAGGAAACGGAATCTGTAGGAATGAACTTTCCAAAACCTTCATGTTACAACTCCAATTTGATGTTACCACATTGCGACCCCTTTCACGATCCTACTGTACCTATAATAAAATATTTCCTCTACAATTTCCAAGAGGAATCGTGAAGCCATGGTTATGAATACAGTCACGTATCGTCCCGAGAGAACCTATTACGCCCAGATCTTTCCATAAGGAACCCATATTTACATTTAAATGGAGTCGTTTATGGCTTCAGATTTGCGTTTTAGTGAAACGAAACGAAGGCACGTTATCTGTTTGCGTTAGATTTATGTTGTGGAACCATCAAAAATTAAACCTTTTGTTCAAACATGATATCAAATTAAAGAAAATGCTTTTATAATATTGACTTCCGAATTTTCACAGCTTTTCAAAATAAGAGCAAATTAACCATACAAGTTTTTATATATAAACATTCTCTGTGGCACCAAGTGTAGAATTTTAAAAAAATCTTACTATATTAAAATCCTTTTTTTTATTTCAGTCCATTTTCGAGAATATGAAACACAGAAAAGTCTCTGAAGAAATAGTTTAGCCCTACTTTGGGCAATCATTTAACACAACGGAGAGATTACCTGTGACGCGAAATTAATTTGTTACCAAAAAACGTAAAGACCTGTGGTGGACCCCAATATTTGCCAGCTTCCAGAAAACTCGTTGGCGCAACGATGTCGAAATTGAACACATTTTTTCGAATTGCTGTTTTATCTCTGCAGTATTGGGAGTTAGGAATTTCAATAAGAGCCAGAAATATAAGAGTAAAACCGGTAGAAACGAGAGTGTAATGTTGTCGAACTCGACTGGGAGCGTTGTCTACATGGAATTTTTGTGAAACGACTCAAACCTTCAGTTTTTTTCGAATACCTGTTATGTTTCGAATACCATGTTTCGTACAATTACTTACAAAATTACAAATTTTTAGATCGTGTTAGTCAAATAAAAAAATTGTTAACTTCGCAAACATTTCATTACTTGTACTTAGCATAAAATTCTAATAACATCAAAATAATTTAAGGCAAAGTAAACTCAGTAGCTTTCGGAAAAATAACTTGTTTAACAATATGAAGTACGTTGAATAATGTGATTTCCACGTTTATTTACATCGTGGTTGTAAAGGTGAATAAATTCCGCACTCCTACGTTTCGATCTCGATAGGGAGTGGGTCTTCTTCAGGTACAAGACCCTGTGCACGTGATATAATTCCCTTTATCAGGATTGTCCCTTGCTCCTACAAATTCTCAGTCCCTTCTAACTCTTCTAACGGTCACGGTAGACTTACAAATATTAAAAACCTCCGGACTATCTTGTAGCGTAGAGAAATGATCCCTATTATTAGTTTTTCAACTAAAGGTAATTATTATACAACATATTCTTTAGTTTATCTTCTATGGTTTTCACTTTCCACTTTTGTCTATTCGTGGTGATCATAAACTTCCTAGTGTGTGAATTTTCCTATGTGCTGATTTTTGTTTGATGTATTGAGGGATGAGTGTAGGAGCTTGGAGTATATAGGTGGGGTATTGGGGTTGATATATAGGGGTGTGAAATAGCACGCTACCAGTCGGTGCACTCTGGATGACGCTAAATCTGCACGGACCTACAATACCCCCAGATTGGTCCAAGATTTTGAGTAGTTAAAATGCTTAAATATTAATCGTAAAGCTAGCCCTCTCGTGGCACCTGTGACTATTCTCGACTTAACTATACGCGTTTATAAAGTTGATTACATATTTAAGTGAAATTAACTTAATACCCAAACCGATATAGATTTTATTAGCTAAATAAAACAAATGAAATGAAATTATCTTTGAATAACCCTCTCCATTTTCACTTCGACATTTAAAAATTGTTTAAAAGTTTTTATTTAACTTTCCAATTTTATATAATGGAAAAATTACGGGACTTCCCTCTACGTTAACATAGTTCCATTCATATTTGCGGTTTAAGATACTCAGCCTTTTCTTTTCTTGATGTGTATGATACTTTAATGATGACACTTTGAAGTCCCTCAATAAATATGTAACAAAAATCCCATTCAGAAAAAGCTATATTTATGTCAACCAAATTTTGTCTTCCAGTTCATGTAATCATCAATCAGACAAACAAAAGTATTTTTTTTTAAATGTCGTAGTCACCATTTATTTATAATGGTAAAATAAATTTTAAAAATCAGACTATTGTAATTACTTGTTAAAATTTTGGTCTACAGATATACATATTTTTTAATAATACTTTTTTTTATTCTTCACGTGATTTTCTTACTAATAAAAACTTGGCAGAACAGTGCAAACCCCAGGTGTTCCGTAAGCTGTGATTTCCCTCACTGAATTCGTGTGTATGTCTCTGTTGAAGTCCTTAGGGATGCTGTGATAGATGATCCTGGGCATAAAACACATCTTGTGACGTCACTCAAGCTCCACTCACCCGTATATTACAATGCAAATTATTACTTTACCTAATTGTCTGACTGTTATTCTATAAATGTGTAGTTAAATTGTAAATTTAGTTTAAGTTCTGAGCTTTAAGGAGCCGTAAATTTTAATAATAATAAATACTTTAATATTATTATTTATGTGTATGAAATTCAGAACGCAGGACGCTTAATTAATGATTTCAATAAGGAACCAATTAAATATATGGTTCCTTATAAACATGGATTTAAATATTAAATTAATAAGACTACAATTGTTGATGCTGTAGTTAAGTGATTTAAATAACTATTTAAGAGATTTTTGTAAAATAAAGAGATAAATAAATATCCAATAAAAAACTCCAACAAAAAGGCATCAGCTCTTTCACTCCTTATTCAGTCAGAATGTCCTAGAATCCAGGTTAGGTTGAGGGAATTATACTTACTCAGCTCTGCTAGAGAAGCTATAGCCTCAGTCACAAGCCTAGAGCTGGCACTGTTAATGGCTCTTGCTCAATGATAACGCTTTTGTGTTACTACACTTGGTCACACATGGAAAGTTTAATAAAACGCTAGGTCCGAGTACTATTGACACTAGTATTTTTATTAATTGGAAAATCGCAAAAAAGACTGTTTTAATAATATACGAAATAGTTAGTATTTCATATAATAATAATGTGAAATATGTAAATATTCAATAACATGTTCAACATTTAGGCAATTTTTTATATCCTTTAAAGTTGGTTTACTATAAAATTTAGGAAATCTCGGTTCTATAATATGACTGGTATCTCTACAATTATTTCTGGTTTCTAAAATACAATCGAATCTAACAGTTGCAGTTGTAATTTTGTAGTAAAATCACTGAAGAACATGGCAATGTCATCAAGACGCGTTTGCTATTAAAATATTTTTAATTATGAGTTCGTGTACAGTTATTTATTTAATTATACCCCTATCTCACAAGCGAGCTCAAATTCTGTTTAAAATATAACTCTAGTAGAGTGAGATGATACAAATTGTGTCGATTATTGCGTCATTGACAGTCAAACATGACAAAGAGTAACGCTTAAAGTGGGTTTATCTTCACTTGCGTATTGTTTGGAGGTTATGTTTGGATAATCTTCATATGCAATGTTTAAGAAATTTCTATATTGGATTAAAATTTATGTTAGAATGTTTATGTGACCAAATTTATGCTTCATTCCACAACAGTTGTACTCCTGATGTGATATGATACTTCTAAATTCCTTTAAAGTTCCACACAAAATATCATTACTGTGATCAGTTAGAATTTCATACAACTAATCTGGATAACTCTAAAATAATATTACAACAGAAAATATACAGTTTTTTTTAAAATAACTTTTCTATCTAATATATATATTAAATATTTTATTATTTTATTAATAGTATGCAGTTCTAAACTTTTATATAGAATTTAGATTCAAAATGTAGCAAAATATAGGTAAACATTGAATCTTGGGTGCCAATTTTGAAAGAATTTTGCAACATCGTTTAGAATTTATCTTGGGTTATGCCCCTACAAATAAATTTAATTTTATATATATTCGTTCATCGATATTGCCATTTATTTTCGTTAATAAAGTTATATAAAATGGAATTAAATAATTAGTTGTTTTGTGTTCCTACTAAGCACTCGGAACATTAGCTGAATTTCTGAATAAAAGTATTGCAATTTTTGTATATTTCATATTGGAAAAATTAGATTAAAATTCTCCTGAAACCTAAAATCTAAAAGACATTTCTCATGCCCCTTACTTTGTTATTAAAATGTTGTTTAAACTTTTTAATAGAGTGATTTACTTTTTTTAAATTTAAATATTTGAAATCAATTCATTTGTTGATGAAATAAAGTTAATATACTTTTCGTATTTTTATCACTTTGTTATATCTTCTAATTTTCTTTCAATATTATTTGTTACCATGATTTAGACAATTGATGACCTTTGGAATGGTGTTGGCAATAGTTATCAAGTGTGCAAACTGTATAACTCTATAGTTCTAGTCACTTTAACTCCTTGGTAAAAAAACAAACTAACTATATCATAAACGCTCAAAATGTTCGCAAACATTTAGGGCAAACAGACAGTACGCAATTATTGAGGAGACATTTGATTCTAGAAACCCTAGTTACAAGTTGATTCTCCCAGCGTTTGGTTGAAAAGTAAATTATAAATTCAAACCCTCTGCTTTAAAAACAAGAAGTACAGAAAAGACTACATTATACTCTTTTTGTTATAAAACAAAATCAAATTTGATAGACATAGGACGTATGACAGTAGAGTAAATAAAATAATTTGGTTTATAAAATGAAATATTAAAAGTCAGAAGGAGGTTGTGATGAATTGACCATAACCTAAAATAAATCTTTAGTAGTTCAACATTAATAAAATTATTATTGAATATCCTAATGAAATATAGAAAAGATTCAAAATCCTAATATACAAGTGTAAAATAAAATAACTGGATTATAAATTTAAATTTTACAATAATATTATTTAAACATGTCCAAAGTTTACTAAATAAACCGAACATCATTTGTTTCTAAAGAAATACAAAATTAATATTTTATATCAGTTATTGATTTGTAAAGTTTACTTTTAATTTTGCTAAAAAATGACGCTAATGATAAATTATGGTCAGAGAATTATAGTCGATATTATTGTAATCGTGTTATTAGCATGAACTCAGAGAGAGAGAGAGAGAGAGAGAGAGAGAGAGATGAATATTCTGCTTTTAGACAGATTCTTGTTACAAACACACACATACACACACAAACAACACACACACACATACACACACACAAACATACATACATACACACACAAACGCACCAAATAAAACAATAGTATTTTCCAAAATGTCATTAAAAAAGTATAAACTAACTCTCTAAAGCAACACACACACACACACACACACACACACACACACACACACACACACACACACACACACACACATACATACACACACATACACACACACGCACACACACACACACACATTAAAGTACTAAAACTAACAGACTGTACATTTTCCAAAACCCATTGTTTCTCCCTTCACGTGTTTGCTTACTGGTGCAATTTTAAACATGTTTGCCGTCAATTGTGCGAAGTATTTTATTTGTCGAGCTGTAAATTTCTCTCGTCATACTGTGAATAAATAAACTGTTACAAAAGTGAAACTGAATTACGTATTTACATGGAATTTGATTGTTTTGCCATGGCGTTTTTTATTTGTAGTAAGCTTAAAACAATAATTTGTGGAATAGCTTACAGAAATTTTTGTATTTTTATATAGTGTTCTAGGTTCTGTACTATAAAACAATCGATTAAATCAAAATTATGTTACTTTATTAAAGTTGGTACTTTGACACTTTATAATATTATTTTGTTTTTTGAAATATATCAGCTAAAGTTTTCTTACTATACTATATATTCTCAATATTGCAACTCTAAAAAAAACACAATTTTCACACTAATTACTATATAGAACCAAAAACACACCTCCATTTCCAAGATTTTATCGTATTTTGTTTGATGCTTAAATAACTAGATGCTTTTCCCTTCAATCATTAATGAGAAAGTACACTTGTACAGTACAATTTATTTTACAAAAATAATACATATACTGAAATTCAACTACGAAAATTCCCTTACCCAGTTTCTTGTCCCTCTAGTCTTCTAATTAATCTGACAACTTATTGAAATTCTTCTGCTCTTATATCTAAATCAGTTTACAGATGGCCCAGGTTTTTCTGTTAATTCTGGCCTTTCATGCATTGTCTATTTAGATACCTAATTACAAATTTCTTTAGTCTTCAATGTGCAGCATTTTACAGTCGTCTTACCATGTTTGTGTATGATTGTATAGTCTTTCATTCGTTTTACTACACAAATTATAGATATTACTGTGCTCTGTTGTATGTAATTATATGTGATGCTATCTCTCTTCTTCTCTTCTACGGTTGTTTCATTCATTGTAATAGAAACCTTGTTGGTAATTCTGCTTTTTGTTTAATCTGCACTTCAGCTTATATATATATATATATATATATATATATATATATATATATATATATTGATTCTTATAGAATAACTCATGTATATTCTATATTTATCTTCCTCATATTTTTTTAAATTGCGTTTATAATCCTTTAAAATCTTTCCCAAGTAATATAAAATATGTCTCCTGTACTTTACTAAAACATTTTTTTCTACATTTCCCTTCCTTTAGGCGCATCTTTCCAATTACAAATATCTGGCCAATTTTATATCTAAGGGTTTTCAATGAATCACCCTTTGCCTTTTATTTCCCCTGTTTATATATGAATTTCAGCCTTCGTTCTATATTGTAAATTCCTCTATTTCTATTCTGCTATTGATTCTTCATAAAAACAATACTAGTTTATAGAGAATTCAGCCACGATGGGATTCCACGCCTAATACGTATGCTACCTTTAAGGCTCTATTTCGTCATATAGTATTAACTTTTATGCGTTCCTTTATTTTGATATATATTTTAAAATTTAAATGGGATAAAGTTCTATTTTTTATTATTCACCAAATATATCGAATAGTTTTACAAAAGTTACACAAAAACTGTAACAGAATTAAATGGCACTCGTTAAACAAAAAGATTAATTGTACTGTTATAAATTAACGATTTGTTTAAGAATTTTTCTCCTCTGAAAGAAGAAAAAAAAACTCAACCATTCAGTGAAAAAACTAATAAACCCCACACATATATTCACCTTTAAAACAAACAATATATCCCACAAACGTCCGGTTGTAACCAAGCTAAAACTAGTGTTTATGTTCACTGGAGAGTTTCCAACACTTTGATTTTTGGCTTTCTGCCATTTAAATATATTATAGAGGGTGACCGCTTGTAATACTTGATTTTATGTTAGAATATAGAAGGTAAAACGCTCCGTTTCTAGATATATTGTTTACACACACAACTGCAAGCACACGTCCTCACTTACACACACACACACACACACAACACACACATACACACACACACACACACACACACACACACACACACACACGCCAAATACAATTCCATTGTTTTCCGGGAAATAATACACCTTTACGTAATTTGGAATATTGGAATGTGTTCAAACTAAGAGACATTTGAAAAGAACACATAATTTTATTATATATATATATATATATATATATATATATATATATATATATGTTTATAAGATTTCTATGTATATAAATATAAATGTTTCCCTGTATAAATACAGATGATGGATAAGCGGAATTAGAGAAATATAATGTTAAAAGTTGAAAAACTGTCTTTTCTATTTTTGAAAAACATATTAAGTAACATTTTGTAAATGAATGAAGAAATGTTTTTTTTAAAATTTAATCAACCTTTCTGAAACATAACCTATTATAGAAAATATTTACTCAATATAAATTAAAATGTCATATTATTTTATAAATTTAATTAGTTTAAGATGATGTTTTTACGCGTGAATGAAAAGTAAAATATACAAACTTGGTGTAGAGAACGTCTCATTTCCAGGTAATTGAATAAATATCTTTAATCAATACATATGTGTTTTACATATAAGTTTTCTAAGTGGGAAACCTGTAAAGATAAACAAATCCCAAATCATTGAATTTAAATATTCGAATAAAATGTTTTATGTTTTGAAAAAGAGATTAAATAATGAAGTTTAATACTTGAGGGCTGCATAATTATACTATTAAATATATTATAATAATCACCATTATTAATAATAATTATATTATAATAAAGTGCTGCAAGCTATTATAGCTGACCTATTATAATAGAATATCAAGTAATGTTTAGCTGACTGGCAGTGATACAGAAAGAGTTTAGAAACGTGTGTGTTGTATATGTCTCGTTGACATGGATTGACAGGTTTACAAGCAATAAGAACCAAACTAATGGCAGCTCCTTCAGCGCTTTTACCATTTCTAGGGAAATAAACCTGTTACTCTGAGGAACATGTAGCATTTGGAGGGTTGAAAAGATTGACAGCTATCTTCTGGCAATTTAGTTTCCAGTCAGTTTGCCGTTTTTACACGTCACAAACTTATTCAAGACGAGCACAGGTACTCGTAACAGAAGTTCAATCTAGTGACACATCATGCAGGCGACAGTAAATCAAATGTTTCATAATATGTAGGAAAATACATCATTTGTTGTGAACCAAATCATGAACATTCTAAACGTGATTTGATAAGAAGCGTAAGAACCAGTATTACCGTTTAACATTTAATAAACTTGAACCATTATTGTTATCTCCGTATATGTAAATAAAGAGCGATTTTTTAAACTCTGAGGTATAAATGTTCTTAAAGAATTAAAAAGAAAAGAATTTGCCTTTTTAAAATATTATGAGAAAGTATGGAAAATAAAGAACTTCTCCTCGGCATGAAAATATGGATAAAGAGAGAGAATACAAGAAGTACAAAACTGAATAAGAGTTGAATACGTACTCCTAACAACAATTTTTACTTTTTGTGATCATAAACTTTGAATGAATTATTATAATAAAAAAAAACATTATTTGAAAATTGAATAGTCTAGTTTGCTGTTTATCCACAGTTTGTTTTAAAGTCAAATATCTTTCCGCTTTAATTCTATTATTGTAAAACACCATGATTGGCTATGGAAATCTGAAAGATAAAATGTGTTTCTTTTTTTTAATTACAATTGTAATTATGCAAAATTGTATTCACTCAAATGGCTATAGAATAAAATTCAATGATATATATATATTGTAGTTAATATAACTAGCAATATACGTAATACAACAATACAAGATGTAATCAAATTATAACTAATTAACAAAATTATATTGATTAAATTCTCATCCTACATTGCGATAATCACGTAATCATCAGCGGAGCGTATAATTACAAACCCATGTGTTAGTTTTGTAGCTTCATTATAGTTCTCCCTTCTAATGAAGTGGGCTTAGGTATTTAAACGTACATAAGGATAGATAAAATGTATATAATTTTCCTAGGTTGAAAATATATCTAACACTTACAGAAAACAGATCCTTTTAGTAAAAGTTAAGTATAACAGCGGAAGGAATATTGTCGCTTTAACAGTTATGAATACTTTTTAAATTTCTGTATGCGAAAATATGAATACACATTAACATGAACATCAATATTTATAAATATTACATTATAAAGCGAAAGCAACATACGGTTTTCTAGTAGGCCTGATGCAGCAACTGCCTTACGTGTTTGCATTGTAATTACTGTAACTTAGATTTATTTTATCACGACACATTTATGTTTTATTGAAAATTAAATCTTTAAGTAAATATTTATACAAATGATAATTGATAGGAACTAATGTCCGTGCCAGAAATGATTGAACATCACAACTTCTCTTTACTAAATAGTCACGAACGATTGGTGCACTATTTCCAGTCGAATGCCCTAGACGTCGAAGGTGTGGTTGTAACTCTATTCTCAAGTTTACTGATTTATAATAGGAATGTTCGTAAAGAATTGCCTACAGTTAAAAAAATGTATTATATAGCCCTAAACTATAAGCAATGCGCATATTGTACCCATATGGACAATGCTATAATACATATGTATACCCATATGCTATAATGTAGTTATTTAAGTTAAACGTTTTTACATTTTTTATCTCCTAAAAACTGAATATTCTTGCTTATTTTTATGCATTTAATAATATTCATTAAATCGAAGGTAGATATTTGCATTTATTCAAAAATGTGAAACTTATTTTTTACGATATTTTTGTATTTCATCAGTAGGCCCACATAACATTATTTACAATGTATATATATATCATTTACTTATATTTTTTTAAAATTGCAAAATAATATATCAGTGTGCTCAATGTTTAAGGCAGATTGGTGGTTTAAAGCGAGATTTTAGAGTCAAAGAAGCACTTGGCATTTTATTTGGTGATAACAATGACACTCTTAAAAACTAACGTGTTATGCCTTGCTCCACCAGACCCGGCACTGCTAAGTTATAAAAATTCATGGGATGAAGATGGTGAATGTACAACTAAAATATTGAATGCCAGACAAGTAACTGCTCAAGCGGAAATCCGTTACAATGGTACCAGGAATGATAGGAGAAATTTTGTGGGATAAATTCCTACAAAGAGTTCTAGAACAGGTTATTCTGACACATTTTTAGTAATCTTTGTGTCTTCCCTGGTAACTTTATTTACGATAAATATAAACCAGAAAATTATGATAAATCAAGCATTGCTCGATTGTGGAGCCAATTTCAAATGTTTTCGAATCTGATAACAAATTTATTTAATTTTCCCGTCCTAAGACAATTATGGATTGTAATTCAAATCCGTTCAATTATAGAAGTCCATCGACTGGATGAAAATGTAGCTGATTATATGATACATAAGAGAAATACAAATTTGTATTGGGCTATATTATTATTGCTATTTGAGGCTGTGACATAAAATGCTTGTTTGATTGCTCAGGAAACAATTGTAATAATCAAAGTTTCGCAATGAAGTTGTTCACGTGTAGCTCCAGAAGTATGGATGCCCGATAAGGCCTGCTTCTCCTACAGCCGATTCTTCAAGAGCTTCCGCCGCCATATGATAAAAAGAGATAAATAATTTTGTCCAACGATTTTGCCAGGAGTACGGAAGAACGTATCTCCAGAAGTATGGATGCCCGATAAGGCCTGCATCTCCTACAGCCGATTCTTCAAGAGCTTCCGCTGCCCTATGGTATAAAGAGATTAATAATTTCGTCCAACGAGTTTGCCAGGAGTATGGAAGAACGTATCTCCAGAAGTATGGATGCCCGATAAAGCCTGCATCTCTTACAGCCAATTCTTCAAGAGCTTCCGCCGCCATATGATATAAAGAGAGTAAACCAAAGCCTATGCCATCCCTGCTAGGATCTCCTAGGAATAAATTCCTGGATTTTGTTCAAAGACAAATTTGCGGAGTATTTCCCTTTACCAGCAAATAATACTCGTAGTGGGGTGTTTGCTTTTTGAGGTGTTAGGTACTTGGAAACCTTTAAGTAAGAAACTTTGAAACTTTGTGTCACTAAGCTATATCAAAACTAACGACAACTAATTGGAAAATACTATTGTTTAATTTATGATGTGGTAAACATGCAAACATTTACAGCTGTTAAATACTTATTTTATTCAGCATTTTTACCCCCTTGACAACATTTTTAAATGAATCACTGTTCTATTTAATTTTAGTACAATAAATTATTCTCATTTATCTCTTTAAATTACGGAATTTTAAAAAATTAAAATTTACTAAATAATCTATAACATAAATCGGGCTAAACATTTTGTTCCTATACCTTAAATAACAACAACAAATATTATTTTTTGCCAATCCTTTCGCGCACGTATAATTAAAAGAAAAAAAGTAAAATAAACATTACCCATATTATTATATTGGTCTCCCAAGTAATTGTAATGTAACATTGTATTAGATTTAAGGCTGTATCCATTAATAATTTTCTGATCATTATTTTTTCTAGTTCTAACAATTCCTAATAACTAATTAGTTTTCCCATTTCACAAAACATTTCATGATTATCTTGATTCTGCCATGTATCTCTTCAAATATCTTTACTTTCCATACAAACTCTTATGTAATTTTATAAACCATAAATATTTAATGAAATCTCATATTTATTATTTCTGTATATATCTCCTCAAAAGTTCTTAGTTTCATAATCAAAATGTATTTAGTTTATTACACACTAAATATTTAATGAATTCATTAACTATTATTTATGTATATATCTCCTCAAAAGTTCTTATTTTCATAACCAAAATGTATTAAATTTATTACACACTAAATTTTTAATGAATTCATCAACTATTATTTCTGAATATATCTCCTCAAAAGTTCTTATTTTCATAACCAAAATGTATTTAATTTATTACACACTAAATTTTTAATGAATTCATCAACTATTATTTCTGTATATATCTCCTTCAAATTTTTAATTGTTAAGACAAAATTTTATATATTTTTATATACTCGTAAAATCAATTAATAATGAATTTTCGGTAATGCCAAATAAGTTTGTGAAATTGGTATTTTAAACTTTGAAATTTTATTTAAAATTAAGCTTCTAGAAGAAATAATTTAGGCATTTCTGGCTTTTACATGACTTTTGGCTTCAAGGTATTGCCTTTTGGACTTGTATCTTTCTTCTATTAAATTGTAAATGAATAATGCTTTAAAACTTACACTGTAGCAAATTCGTACTACTAAAAAACTGAAAAATAGTTCCGTCTGTCTATAAATCTTCTGCAGCGGCGCTTATACTTTGAAACATTTTACTAAAATATAGCTTCCCTGGCAGGACAAGTGATTTAAGCCCTAGGCTGCAGGTTTCCTTTTTGAAAAACTTAATCTGATGTAGACCTTCTCCCTCTGGCCGCTGTTTTCAGACTAAAAAATTATAAACTCCCGTTGCAGACTTCTTCTAACTCCTGGCTTTACCTTTCTGGACAAATAAATGAGTGCATGTACACACACACACATACACACACACACACACATACACACACACACACCCACACACACACACATACCCACACAGACTCACGCGCACGTACATTACACATGAATACACATACACAAACACATATGGATATACAAATTTTCTCCAAATATATACTTCTAATAAAATAGCGTAAACATCTCCAAACAAAATAAAGAATGAGAAATTTTAGGTAAATTGTCAATTAAAAGGTTATTGCGAGTTAAAGAAATTTGAACAAATTATTTGAAAGTAAAAAGTAGCAAAGAAAGCCTGAATGAAATATGACCGCCAACGGACCTCTGAACATCAGGTGATTCTTACAGGAATTGTGATAGAGACCATCGATGATCACGAATAAGGTATGGAAGGGAGAAGTGGAGCGAGCAGCTTTTGCCTGAACGTGGCATTGATCTTTGAAAGGAATACGCCTACCATCGACTCGCTCCACATGTGTTTCTATAGAAGTGAATATAACTAACATTATATAAAAAAAATTGTTTGTGGGTGGTAGCCAAAATGTAACTCAGTGTTTCCTCATAACCCGTTTAAGAGGCTTCCTTCCTAAAAGATAAAACATATCTTTTGTTTGGATGGATTTTTTCAAATTTTCAATAGTAGTGAGACTAAGGAAGATTAAAATTGTAAAGGTCAGAATAGAGTAAGAAGTATGGAGGCAATAACATTTTTAACTTCTCAGAGTATAAAAGTTAATTAAACTGTAAATGAAACTGTAAAAATAGTTTTTGAAACGTCCATCATCTAAAGATTCCATGCAAGCGCCTATAAGTATACGGCATTGGAAATCCCAGGCAACCAATGAACTGCCTCCTCAAAATCAACTAATTACATCTGCTCTACCCAATAAAGACGACTCCAGTTGAGGGGAAAATATCATCATTCCGATAATTTATTTAGGGATGGAGGAGTTATGTAAATAAATAATGTGCATGTAGCTAAATTTAATAATAACTTGCAGTAGTTTTAAACTGATAACTGATACATGTTTGTATTGCAAACCTGCTATGTGAGTTAAGTGAGGGATTAAATATCTCTAGCCCAGAACGGCTGTTTCCATTCGTTATTTGCTGAGAGAATATCAGTTGTATTTGTAAAAGCGTTATTGTAATCATTTTTGTGTACATGTAACTATTCCTAACTAATAAACAGGTTAAACATAACACGTATCCTATATATATATATATATATATATATATATATATATATATATATATATATATATATATATATATATATATAAAGAACTAAGTCAAAATACAAATACAAGAATTATAATTGAATTTACATTCAAAGCTTTTCGTTGGCTAGCAGTACCAACATCATCAGGAATATTAATATTCATCAGGTTTAATATTCCTGATGATATTGGTACTGTTAGCCAACGAAAAACTTTGAATTGTAAATTCAATTACAATTCTTGTATTTGTATTTTGACTTAGTTCTTTATATATATATATATATATATATATATATATATATATATATATATATATATATCTTTAAATTTATGTGTTTGTGTGTGTGTGTGTGCGAGTGTGTGTTTGTTTGTGTGAGTTTGTGTGTGTTGAGGGTGTGTAAAATTCAGTAAAATAGCCTTGAAACAAATAAATGTATTTAAAATAAAGAGGAATAGGTATCGCCCTAACTTACTTAATTGTACTTTTTTGAATTTACAACACTTTATCACTGTTATAAATGTATTTCCTTATATCTATTGTAAATTTTATTTCATGTTTGTAGAGGAAGAATAAAATTATATAGTGGAGAACTGAAATTAAAAGTTTAAACTTTGCATATGTTTACCCTTCATAATATATAGTTTTCTAAAACCATAAACACGGTGATAATAATCGATTACATAATATATTTTATCTATATACTTGTATTATAATATGCAGTTTCTAAAAAACAAAGTCGAATAGAAAGGAAATATTAAACTGACATTTCATCCAGCCTTAATCTAGTCCGTTTAATGCTGGTAGCCCTTCCGTGTATAGCTGATTAGACAAGAATGTCATATCTCCTCTGGAAAGTAACAAGTCTCACAACTACAGCATCACCTTCGTTACCTATCTGGCCCGAATCGGATAGCAGATTCACTGAACCATTTGATTCCGGCTTTTTC